>JAFVLL020014571.1:38771-80700 GCA_021397915.2 Tor tambroides | reverse complement strand
AGTAGTGGTGTTATAAGGGTGTTGATGGATGAGGGTAACTGTATTATTGTCACCTACATCCACTCCTTCCTCTCTTAACATATACAAAGAAATCTCTTCTTACTTTGGCATCTATGGGACACTCTGATGCATGATTCAAAGAATCATACATACATCATAAACGTATCTCCTCCTCTATCTCATCTCCTCCTGTTTTTTTACTCAGATGAAATCTCGCACAAACAGACAAGAGGATAATTTCCCAGGACATAAGCAGACCTTTCAGCTAAACTCAGCAGCTTCTGGCTAATCAACCAATCCTTTGAGAACATGTGATCAATCATGATCAAAACCCACAGTGGCCTGCAACTCTCTCCATCTTGCGCAGATGCACACGCTCAATGCCTGGGAACGCTAGCCTTGTTTTGAACTGACCCCATTACGGCCCACTGTTTTACTCGTAATTAACTCATCGGTCACTTCGACTTTGTCCCTGAAACAAAAGTCTTCAGTTTTAGACTCACTGATCTTTTCAGAGTGGACATGCATGTATGGAAGCTGAAAAGAGGCACAGGAATTCTCCAAGGGAAAGCATTACAATCCCAGGAACTCAACTAAAAACTTTGTAGTATATCATGCCAGGGAAGAGAGAGAGAGGAAAAGTAAATATTTACTCAAGAGGTAAAAAATTGAGAAGTTAACATTGTAGATTTCTACTTTTTTTCACAGTCTGAGAAGTGAAGACAATATAAACATTTTTTTCTTGCTTTCTTCCGTCCCCAGTGAGTCTAAAAAATGTTTTGGCCAGACACGGTTCACTGTCCATGAAACATGGACTTTTTTTTCCACGGAGCTCTCAGATTCAGTATCAGGCAAACGAACGAGCATTTAATACGGTTCGCGGTCATCTTTTTAAATGGCCCGATCAGTTCACCCTGTTCTGAATAGGCTCTATAATGAGCCCAGGGGGTGGCGGACGCGGGACGCAGCAGCACGGCCCATTGCACAATGCAGAATCTAACGCGCGCCCGTGTCTAAGAAGAAGCGGACTGTGGACGTGCGCTGACAGGCGGAGAGAATGCTCGCGCTCGGGACTTATTCTCACGCGCTTCACTCACGCGGAATGGAGCGGAGCGCCGTCTTTTTTCCCCCTTTCTCTGCGTCGAGTTGATTTTCCGTTGTTTGGACACTTTCACGGTGAAGTGAGTCACATCAAAGTCAAAACAAAAGTCGTGGCGTGAAACTGATGGAGCTGTCGAAGACCCCTAATGGGACAAAGGGACAATCAAAAGTCTTGCTGAACATGTGCAGCTTATCAAATGTAGTTATCATCAAAGGAGAAATCAGATAGTTAGGCCTCAATGAGCGTAGGGGAAATGCTTCTGAATTTATCTTAAAGTCTGTAATTCCACAGACAACTACATGACGGAAGGCTAAATAACGACTGGATTTAGAAAAGTAAATCCGACTGAGGATGTTTTAAAAATATCAACAGTTTTATTCTTCAGACACAACTTTACAGTAGCTTGTACTTGAATATAAATCATTCTTCCATTCAACTGTAAATAATATACACCCCCTAATATAGTCTACGTACATAGGATATTGTTACTTAATATATTACACCTTATATGCATATTTTACAGAAATTAATCTACATTTAAATATTGTTTGAAAATACATATACCTTGCACCTCAACAGGTGACATTTCTAAATCAGTTGCAAGTGTAATTGTTTATATGCTATTTGCACTTGGATGCTAACGCTGTATTTTACTACTTCTGTAGTCTGCACAATGACAATAAAGTTCTAATCTAATCCATGAACAGGTACATTATCTACAGTGAGCAATGAAACCATTTTCATTAAGACATTCAGACAAGTTCAGTTTGGCAGACTTTAAAGTGTACGACGCTGCGTAATAAAAAGTGGAACTGAAACTGTCAAGATCCGTCAGTATGTCATTGGTAGGGTTTCAACTGACAGCACGGTCTGATTTCTGGCAGGTCAAGGTTATTATTCCCGTTCATGAGGTGTAATTTTACCCCATTCGTAGTAAACCTGCAACATCATGCTGAGGGATATAGGACACTTGGCACGGCGTGTTAAAACATTATAGACAATTTAAGACTGTTGGACCTGCAGGTGAAATGTCCGGCACCGCTAGCCAAATCCACAAAACATGTCGTGCACACACACCAGCTAAACGACCGATTTTTATTACCTTTCCAGCACTCACACACATCAGTGCAAGCGCGTGCAGCCAGAGTGATGTGCGGTGAGCGCGCGCGGCAGAGGCCACACGGAGAGGAGATTACTTTTTTCCTTTTTTCCCCCTTCAAGGAAACCGAGTCCGCAGCTACTCAGACTGACGCGAAACTCGCTTTTACCGGCAGACGGGCCCCGTTATGAGGCGTCTGGGAATTTAAATATTCAATGTTGACATAGTGCAGGGCTGGCGCGAGGCCAGAGAGGCCAGTGTCTCGCGGGACCCGCGCGGTCCAGAACATTCTCTCCCTTTCACTTAATAGGTAGAAATCTTCTTCTTACATCTTGGGTAAATAATAATCTTTAAATACACCCCTTGACAATTATCCCGCTATTCTCAGATAGTAGCCTAAATAATGACGCCGGAGCTCGGAGAGGGTGGGAAGGTCTGTAACAATCTTGGCGAATATCTCTAAACTTGATGGGGTTTTTTGTTGTTGTTTTTTTCCCCAAAAATTGTGCACAACAGAAAACTGTCGGCCTGTAACATCATTCTATTCCCTTTCTATAATAATAAAAATTGAAACATGTTCATTTGTGTTTATAAAATTAGATTGACTAACATACTCATCTGATAGGCTGACTTTCAGATGTCGTTAATAAAAAGTCTAAAGTCTAAAAAAATAAGTTGACAACAGGAGAAAAGACGCATTCCAGAGCAAAATCATAAATAGTGGAATTGTTATGGCCATGGTGATTTATAAAATGACATTAATATCAATGACAGCCTATAAAAATCTGAAAAAAAGTGACATCTCCCTCGAATAATTCAATTTCTTACACTTGTGGCAATCTTACAAGAAGTGATGATTGACCCTACCTGCAACAACAGGAAAACATAAAAGTGAAATTGCGTTGGTCTGTGCGTACAGATACGTGTGGACGAGCGCGTGTGCACGTGAGCGTGTTTGACAACTTGCTGCTGTGCGCAGAAAAATCCTTCTCACTGTACAATGGCAGGGCATAGGGCTCGAGAGGTAGTTTATTGAACGGATAAGACCCGCACGACCCCTGTCTCTGTCCAGACTGAGCGCACGCAGTGTCTAGCCCATCACGGTGCTGTCGACAGGAAAGGAAACAATAATTCAAGAGCAAAATGATCCTTTACTTTGTTTTCACTGCCTCTTTTGTTAGCTTCACACATACAGTCTACAATACGTTTTTGACCAGCTGTCACGGTCTGTTATTTAAAAAAATAAATAGCCCATATAAATAAATATAAAATACATATCGGTTTTTTTTCTTTTAAAATTTCTCAAGTTCATTATTGAAAGTAGTGCACTTTTAAAAAAACGTCAAAACTTTTAGCTCTGCCCCGAGAGAGTATAAAATGCATTTAAACACTGTGAAATATTTGCATAGATTTTCGTGGCGAGGACCACAATGAAAGTTTATTGGAAAACAGCAAAAAAGTAAATTGCTCAAATCAGAGAGTCAGCAGCCTACTGCGCACGAGGGGGGCCGAATTATTCACAGACCTGAGCGAAATGCATTCGTTCCGAATAAATCCAGTGAGGAGGGGAACAACTTCCCACTAACTACTTGATGTTGAGTTTCGGCGTTTGAGCTTGTGTTGTGGCGTGGCATTGAACACATGCATTGAACGTCAACTCAAACAAGCGCCTAAGGCAACCCGTAATCAAAAGCTAAGATTACAGTCGACCGTTTAGAGGGGCCATAACAAACAAAAACATTTCTCCGGGCTGTTCATACCGTAACAAAAATTCATAACGGGATTTGATCACTTGTTGCACAAGCAGAATCAAGCAATTACATAGAAAAAGGGGTAGGATATCAATCTCCACATATCAAAACACTTCAAAGAACTTCTTAGACACAGTCCTATTAATCTAGCATATATGCATTTCATTGGATTGCCTGCCGTAAGATCAGCTGTAAACTACCTGTTTGCATTTAAAAGCGTGCCTCCGCAGCTGGCTTTCTGTTGTCGACTATAGGCAAAGCTGTCTTTTCAAAGTCGCGGCTGCAAATTGATGTGACCGGAGCCGTAGAAACATGCACGAACGGTGTTGTTTTATCGAACGCCGGGGCGCTCGGGGCTTGAATAGAGAACGCGATTACAGCGTGCGATAGTTAAAAAGTTTGTGAAGCAAGCGCAAGCGCAACTTTTATGACAGTTTCGAAGCTAGGTTTGCAATGTCCGACTGTGCGCTGCGGTTCGCGTTTAGCTTGTCTTCAACTCTTACGAGCGACTGAAACCGCTGGGCTCTGCTGACTGTAACTGTTTAGTGACTAAAATGTTTCTATGCATCATACACATGGACAAGATGGCAGTTGAAAAGGGCTAAAAAGGAGATGTTGCACCTACCAGTGGTCAGTTTCCTTGCCCTGCCTTTGGACCTCATGATGCCCGTCTCTCGGCGTGGGTTTGTAGGATTTTTTCTTGAATCTTTTCCTCCTTTTTCTTTTTTCCTCCGTCCTTTTTCTCTGTGATTCTCAATCCCAGACGCACTATCTCTCCAGCATTGTCAGTTTGGACACCTTCGCACATGCGCACACCCCCGAGCTGCCAGCATCGTCAAAAAAGTTTGGAACGATTCATCACCCAAGTATTACAGATCTTGTCAGATTGCAATAGCCAGCGAGATCCCTCTCGTCAGATCTTCAGAGATCAGTGGGCGCGGGACGGAGCTATTCGCGACCTCCGGGTGCACGAGGAACCGGAGACATTAATTATAATGAAGCAGTCTCGAGCGTCCAAGGCGCCCGGTCTTTTGTGTTTTAAATGAAGACGCATTAATCACTGTTCGAGTAAATGACTATTGTAAAACGGTTTCATTAAACGTTTTATGTTGTTTAATTGAGATTTGACTATCGTTATGAATTTATGAAAATGATAAACTTTTACTTCTCTCCCCCTCCCTCAGCCAGGCGCGTGGGCAGTCGGTGCTAGGGCAGCCCGCTGAATATTTTTTTTCTTGCATGCGGCACTGACAATTATTAATCTGTGGAGTTGGGCTTGCTCTCAATTAATGTAGCCCGACTAGCCTACATTCATATGAGATGAAAAAAAAAAGTTTTTTTATGAAGTAGCTAAGTCTACATATTTATTAAAAAACTAAGAATTTTTAACTCAACGTAAAACGGAAAGTGATCACTGATGCCTTTGGGACACATTTCTGGAGATGTCGAGCAATGCTCAAATTAAATCCATTAGATCTAGGCCTTTAGCTGATATGATCTTGATATATGATTCTCCATTACATAACGAATATATTAGCTTTATCTAATTTTATTTTGGCTTTTATTATTAGTTTTCAAAACGGGTGAGAATTTGGGGAACTCTTGGGTCATTAAGTTAATTGTCCATTAATTAGAATCGCGTGACATCATGTTGACCTTGCCCATGAACCTTTAAAAGGGTCGCTTTCCTCTCACTGGCGGTATTGATTGCTAAGTATTTCTAAAACGGATCCAATTAATCTGACATCACTCTGCATAAAAATGAATGGTGCAGAACAAACATCAGCTGCCGTCCACGCCTCTCTGAGCTATGAGCTGACCAGTACTTACAAATACAGCACTTAGGCTACTTACAAAAATCCACAATAGTCAACAGAAAATAAAGAGGTTCTTCGAATAACAAAAACAGAAGCGTCGTTCAATATTTTGCCAAATTACACCTCACAATTATCAAAAATGTCAGTGATCATATTTATTTATGTTTATTTAATCGGGCATAGTCTATAATTTAAACTCAGCAAAAATGGCAAGGAATGAATTGATCTTTTCTAACAAATCAAAAGAAATATATCCTAATGTTATTTAAATTTCATAAATTGATTGTTCAGTGCATTCTTTCAGTTTGTTGTGAGGGAACTTTTTTGATGAAAACAAAGTCTTCAAATGCTGCACAAGAAACAAATAATAAAATATCAGCATTAGAGAACAAGCACAGCGACTCAATGCAACGTCTCTCCATGACAAACAAACAGAAGACAAACAGAGAAAGAGTGGGCTTGAAAGCTGTCAGTGCAGTTGTAGCCCTGCTTTGTTTTGCCGTGTGTTGGCATTAGTTTACATCAACATAGTTTTTATCCATTCGCAATATCTCACCGTCCTTATTTTTCACATTAGCCTACATATTTTATGATGATACTCTGACCCCGTCGGCCAGAGATGGCGTATAGCTGGCGCACTGGTGTGAGGATCAGTCAAGACCCCGTGGGCTGTAATTATTGAAAATTAATTGAGGCCAGAACCCTTTTGGAAATTCGACTAAATTATTAGCTTGTACGTAGGGTTTAAAATTCAACCCCATAAAAAGAGGATACAGTTTACCTTCTGCCCAGTTAATACTCCAACCTAATTAAAGGTTTCCTCTTCTGTCGTTGATGTACAGCACACAGAGGTCGTTGGCGGGTCGGCGATGTTAAGAGGAGGGAAGGTTAAAATAAAAACATAATTTGTAAAGTCGGGGCTCTCGCCAGACTGAAAGTGAAATGGAAGCCGCGGGCACAAGGAAATTACCGCGCGCCCGCGTGACCTTTGCGCGAGGTAATCAATCAAATGATCAACAGGGATATTTATCAATGCTACATCCTGTCGGCTGCTCCTCAAACTCCAAATCAAAACAGTGCAGATACTGGAGCGTGTGAAATAGGCTGAATTATTTTCTATAATGTCTGTGATTATAATTGAGTGGTCAAGAGCAATACCCTTTGGTAACTAAAAATGCTACTTTAAAACTTTAAAAGTAACCAAACACAGTTGCCAAAGAAAAACAATAGTCGAATTAATAATAGCCTAATAATAAAAAAAAAAAAAAAACGTGATCCAAAACTTGCAACATGTTTAATATAAGCCTATGTTCATTACTCAAAAGAGGGACAAGGAAAAGAATAATGCTGAGAAAAATATGCTGAGCACTGTCAGAAGGGTAAGAATTATATGAATCCAGTTTTTACGACCATAAAAACCGATTTACCCCGGTCATTTAATTAATATAATTATATTGGCATCAGTTAACGGCATTATTTAACTCGGCAAAGTCATAATGCTTGTTGGTTTGGCAGAAAATATTACGCGGGGAAAAATAGCAGGCAGGCAGCACAAGGAAGAAAAACCAGCGGTGCCCCAGCTCGCACTGCCCCTCTGAGGAGACGCGCGTAACGGGAGACCGAGCGAAGAGGGGCGCATTCTTCACATCCGCGGATACTCTGCCAACGACTCCCTCTGCCCAGCCTCTCCGCTTCAAACGAGCGGAAACATTCTGTAACCACAGGCTTCACGGCAGAGAGTGGGTAGAGCAGGCTGCAGCAAACACCGCATGCAATGCTTATTTTATTTATTCATTTTTTAGGCTACCTTAGAACTGCTAGTTTGCACACTGTGCATTGGTTTTTATTGTGCCGTCTCGATTAGGCTATGTGTATCTAACAAGTTTAAACACTTCGGGTACCACAAAAGTTAAGTGCGGTACGTGAAATCTCGCGCAGGTGGTAACCATAGCAACAGTAGAGCGTTAGAACACTTTTTGTTCGAATCGTCATCGCGCGGTCAATGACATCATTGGGTTCATTTATCACAAATACATCACAAAAATATATGTGCTTATTTAAAAAGTTTGAGTACTAGAGGCGCCAAAAGACAATCAGAATTGCTCGAGAACACAACAGATTGCGACGTACTGAAATTCCTTTACAAATGTGGATCCCCCTGCAAGTTACTGCATAATTCGCATACTGTAGAAAATATATAGGTTGAGGCTTTGCTTGGCGAGCACTATTTACACATCTGCGGTGGGGCTCCTAGTCCAACAGCAACAATGTATGATTACTGTGAAATCAATGGCGATTGAAAATGGCTTTAATAAAACAACGTTAATAATATCACGTGAGGCTTAAATGGTTTTAAAAGTATCCGAGTTAACAAGTTTATTTATGAAAATGGCACATAACGGGGGAAACTGATCCAATCGAATGGCATTAGCAAACGTCTAACAATGTCAAACAAACGTACTCTAATTTCCTTGAGTACTTTTGATCATATCATTACAGCAGCAACTGCAATATTATGATTTATCATATCTCTTTTTTGCAGGTAATACTTGCAAGTGATAGCGAAGACAATTGTCTACAAAGCAGAAAAGTTAAACGCTGCCTAGAAACACGCTGAATATGTCGTGCTAGAGGAGGTTAAACAAGCACTGCAAAAAAAAATCTGAGTAAAACGAGACCCAAGCCACAAGACGCTGATCGTTGGGCAACAGTGAAAAACTCTCTCATTAAACTCCGCTGTGGGGAATGACATTGTGCTGATCTAGCACGTCTGTTCGTCAGTCATAAAAATCCATCGCTATCCCATAATAAATCTGATTCATTCATATGTTGTGTATCGCTTCTTTTGAGTGAAAGGGTATTTAGTAATTGAAGTGCTTGTTACACAGCCAAGACTGAATTTTATGCCCTCGCTACACTAGACCGAGCGCATACTCGCGGGAAATTGAAGGCTGAAAGAGTTCGTGCAGTCAGAGAATTTGAAATCTTTTGTCTCTTACAGCTACCAAACAAAAGCATGCAGTTTCACTGATAATCTAACCAAGTAACCAATAAATATCTAGCTATTTAAATGTTAATCTGATTATTTAAATGTTAATTAGTGTCCCTTTTAAAATATTTCTGCAGTGTTAAGTTTCAGTCTGATGCTACATTTCAAATTCATATATTCCAAAATCAAATTTAGGCTACTGAATTAATGTCTTAATGTAGCCTACATAGTCGGGAAATAACAGACGGATTCTATAAACAGATAAATCGATCAATTAATACAGAATGTTTTAATAATGAAACAAAAGCAACGACATCAGAATCATAATGCTATAGCCTAAAGAAAATCAAAACAATAGTAACTTGTCTAAAACGTTTTAAGACGACGTGTGCTACTGTCTAATATAGTATTTTAATAAAAGCAAGGGTTCAGATGCATCAAGCGTTTGCAGAGAAGTACATTACATTTTTTCCAAAGACAATTAAGGAGTGCTTGGGACTAAACATTTACCACAGAATGAATGAGGTGCATTGTCCCGTTATGCAATGAGTGAGTTTGACCACACAAACTCTTGGAAATGCACGGTGATACACGAATTATTATTGGAGTTTTACTGCCATCTAGTGACAAAAGTAGACATGGTGTAAAACGATAACATTTTATATAAAAACGTATTTTTCCGTTCTTTCGTGCCTTTTTAAACTTTTCGTATTAGGGTATAAGAATGGTGCTCTTTATCAGCGTTGAAAGAGAAATAATTGGAGCAATGTTGACTTCGGCATGACGGCATCCCTGCAAGGCCAACCGACAGTCGTTTGATTGACATCTATTGGAGGAGAATCGTCTGCTTGCAGCTACTCTTCCCGGCAACTGACTATCATCAAAGATTAAGATGCGCTCTCGAGACAATCTGTGGACGTATTTATGGCCCTGAGAGCGGCCTCGCCAGCTTTATAGGCAGTCGTTTATCCTAAAGCACATAAACACCATGCTCATCCATTCCCACGGGCTTTAGCGTGAAGAGTCTTGACGAATAATCAATCGGGACAGTCGAACAGAATTATTTATCCCCGATTCCAGTAAAAATGGGCAGTTGCGATGGGCGGCAATTCCCGGTTGTGTCGTTCTTTCTACAGGAGCAAATAAAGTTAAGACAGATGTAGGAACTTAATTCACATGTCAAAATCGATCAACACTTTCTCAGAGTAGTTACACACTGACTCCAGTTCCACTTTAACATCCTCAAGTTAGTGGTGATATATATGAGCGATAGGCTATATATGAATGGGGGGGGAAGCTAATACCCAGCTAACAAAAATATATTCTAAGAAAGTTTTACTAATGTTTTCAGTAAGTGAAAACGTTATTTCTACATTTTCTCTGAATGTTCAAAACATCCAGTATTTTATTTATTTATCTATTAAGTTTTTCTTGGCTATATAAATGTTAAAGTTAATGTTAATAGTCCATTTTATTTTGCAAACATTATGGAAACATTGTTTTTAAATGTTTGCTTTACATTTTTTAAATAGGCCTAGATGAAAACATTACAGGAAAAAAAATGTTCCATGAACAATGCATAAATAATCTTTTTGTGCTAATGTTTTGAGAACATTATTAAAAACCAGATAACACTGCTTATTCATTGCATTAATGTTAACATTTGTTCATAACTTTGCAAGAACCTTGCCAGAATGTTAGCCTGAGAACATCTGAGAATGTCCCCTTTTAGGTAGTGACTGGAAACAGTTACCAATCTCAGTTTTACATCTAAAAATATTTTGGATTCAATCATTCAGATCAACTGATATTACAATCCTAAAGGACACAACACTCTGCTTCAAATTTTCAAGCATCAAAATCAAGAACACTACTGACACAACATACATTATTAATAATGAACATGGCCAAATGCACTTCACATGTTCATTTTACACATCTGACATTGTACTGCATGATTTTCTGTAGGTTAACCGTCCTATAATTTACTGGTCTTCTACTTTAATGTCTTTACTGAGTCGTACTGAACCACACTAAAGTCCTGGGGCCACTTGCAAAAACACAACCACTATTTAAAAAGTTCTGACCAGTCTTGAAGAAAAAAACAGTTTACGCAACCAGCCCCTGATTTTCAATTACTTCCCTGTTTTGCCCTAAGAAAATCAGCAGGCTAGAGTTTCTAGAATGACATTTTCCGTTTTTGATAACAAAACTATACCGAATCTTGACATATTACACAGTTGGGGTACTGACACATACTCAAATAATGGTGGTTGCTTGCCGTGTGTACACAGGTCAATGTGGTAAAGGCTTTTTCAGATCACTCAGAAAGGTTTAAAGTGTGAAATAGCAAACTACCATTCAAGTCATGCTCAGATATATAGATTTGCAACTCACAATGACATGTAAACAGCTTTAAATTTTCACATTTGATTTGCTTAAAAAACTATATACCATTAGACCACACGTACTGCATAATAATAACAAACATTCTGGTTCCTGCAAGGAAATGTCAAACACATAATCTTTCATTCACAGTTTACAAGTCTGCCACAGGCTGTCATGTGGTAAGCACAACCTAAATGAAAAAAAAAAGCGTTCATACTGGTTCAACAAACCACTGCTGACTCAAATGACGTCACATCCTACCAACACACAGCTCAGTTCCCGTAGTGTAGTGGTCATCACGTTCGCCTAACACGCGAAAGGTCCTCGGTTCGAAACCGGGCGGGAACAAGCACTACTATTTTTGTTTCATATCAAATCATTCATACGGTAGGATTTAAAATTTCCAACAACGAAACATTTCTTACATGTACAGCGCAGACCATAAATGAAAATAAGCGTACAGCTAACCGACGCTGTAACACAACTTATTTTGGTTGATGTCAAGGGTGAAATTAAAATTAGGGAAGCAATTTAGGCCAATTTATCAAACATAATCTACTTCAAACGATTAGCATTTTCAATTTTAACACCCCCACATGTCAAGTTGCAGTTACTGGTTTTGGTCACTGGATGGCGACAAAACTTCATAAAACACAGTATTTATTCAGTTTGGTGACAGTCTTGGGCCTAAAGATAACTCACCATGTGGAAAAAAAAAAACTTGTACATCCTTATCTTCCGCATAAACTACACAATTCCAATATGCATGATTAGCAAAATATGATCTAATGGCACTGACCTGTCTTTCTTGAAACGAACAGTGGTAATACTGGGTTATGAGCTTTACTGTATAAATCATCCGTCAAAATAAAAATGAATACACCTTGAAACATCACTGATATTTCAAAGCACATACAATGACTAAGGTTACAGCCTAACAACAAACTAAAACGAAATCTAATAAAACAGTTTGCCAACTCATCGCCTCACCTCACCTCAGGTTAGTAGAACATCAGGTTGCAACATCGTCGACATAAACTTAAACTCTAGTTAAAATATTACATTACATTTAACTTTCTTTTTAGAACCGTGTATTAGTGTGAACGATACATTACCTCAGTGAAAACTGATACAATTGATACAAGTTTCCATCGATGAAAACCTCACTTACAAAGGCCATCATTGCGCATGCGTGGCTATTATTCGAAAAGTCCGACTTGCTGCGGCGAATCGGTTCTTTCGAATAGTTCGGTTCAATGAATTGGGAAAAACGAACGAGTGAAGTTCCGACTGATTCAATCATTATTTTGTAAACCGCAAAACCGATTAATTCAAAAGAGTCGACTCATATCTTCCGATCTGACAAACGATTCCATCTCTTCGAAAACAATATTATAAAGCCATTTTCTTTTTCAGTGACTAACACTACAACGTCATAACTGATTTGTTGGCTCCATTCACCTCTCTTTTACCAACATTAAAGTGTCATCCCATTCCCTACTTTTTCCACTGAGGGACAAGGTAAGAACTGAGCAAGTTCCGTTTCCATGGCAACCACAACTGGAAGCAGCCAGCAAAGCGCGTCAGCGCGCAGGTTTTCCTTCACAAAAGCTGGCTGTTTGCTCGCGGATTTGTAGTTAATCCGTGACAACGGAAACCGCATCCTCTCATAACAGCATCATAACGGAGTGGCATTAACGTCATAGCGGTTCCCTTCTGAGCCGCAGCAAAAAAAAAAAAAAAAAAAAAACTGCTCTTAACGCAATACCAATACGTTTCAAGATATTCCCTTGCTCTAATTTAGCCTACCATGATTTTACTATAGTAGCATACAACTAACTGCAGTAGCTGTCGTATTTGAAAATGAAGGCTACGTTTATACTAAATAAGGAAAGTGAGGAAATCTACAGAAACTAATTTTCATTAACTAGCCTACTGCTAGTAAAATGTGTTCAAGGGATTCATAATAAATACCATAGTTTGTTTTATACAATTAATGTTAACATTGATCTTACAATGCAAATGATGGGCCATTAAACGCATTATACCACCGTTAAAATAAGCTTACTATGCCAGAACTATGATCATTTTTAAGGGGTTGTCAATTAAACTACTGTTTCTCTTTTGATTTATGTTTCCATATGATATGCTAGTCAAAATGTTAGAGCCCCACGCTATGTAAATTAATTATTTGGGTGGCAAGCTTTATGGGTTTAAAAGATTTTCCATACATATTATGCTAAAGTAATGTAAATATCCTTAGGGCCCAATTTCCCCTCACCATTTACATAATGAGAAAATATCATTCCCACAATAAGGACATTTTGAAATATATAAGCTAACAGGGGGATGGGTGAATAAAGGATGGCTTTGACAGGAGAGGCATATGGAGGTCAAGAGTGATTCATGACCTCTGTGTCAGTACATATAACCAAGGCCAATTCTGTGCCATTAATTCCCTGGAGAAATGCTCTACGGTCTACTCTTACATACTGATATGGTAAGAGCATGTACAGTGCAAACATAGCATAGTCTGTTGTTTGTATAGATAAATAGAGGCTTTCAAAGCATGTCCATTACATTCAACAAAATGTGTGTGTGTGTGTGTGTGTGTGTGTGTTTAAAGAAGATATAGCATATCAAGGAAGGTAGAAGCAAAACATCTCCTAATGCTGGTGACAGAAATTGGGCAACAATATAATGAGCCATTTTGCTTAGGCGTCTCTTGTGGTTTGATTCAGAAAACCGGAGCCCCAGGCCATGTTAAACAAATGGACATACTTTGGTTTAATGCATCTGTCAGAGTGAAGACACCAGTATTGAGCAAACAGAATCGAACTAGGAGACACTAAGCCTGATGCAGTTCCCTCACGAGATCCACTTACACTCCAATCGTTAGTCTGTAAACTGATTACTTCCTGGTCTTTAGTCTTATCTCATTACCCACATCGACAATTATGCAAAATATATTTCTTCTTCTTAAAAGAATAGATTCTGTTACCTTTTGATAGACTGTCTGAACAAAGATTAAAAATGTGATAGGGGTCAGTTAGAGATACTAAAAGGATAAAAGAGGCTAAAAGGTCAACTGTGAGCAAGAGAAGTGTTTGAATGGATTAGAATAATCTCTTTCTGTCTCTTTCTCTCCCTCTTTAAATAAAGACTGCCTATTAAAAAGCAGTTGAGAATCCCCTTTGGGATAGTAGATGCATATTCCACTAATAGAAAGCTGATGCACACATGATTAATTTTTCAAGAAACTTCTCTTCAGCCTTCTCTTGAGTCCACAGCTGCTCTTCGCAGTGTCTCTTTGATTTAGCCGGTGCAATATTCCTACGTTTTCTAATATTCCCAAACGGCTATTATCTTCTGAGATTTAACAGCAGTGTGAGCGGTATCAGAGAACAGTTTTCACACTAATGAATTATCAAAGTGTTCCCTCCAGTGGTTTACGGTCGAAATGAAGTTCAGCTAAAGTTCTGGAATCGTTTATCACAAAGCTAAAAATATATGCCATAAAGAAAAATGAAGCCTTTAAACTGTGACAGTTATAGGCTTTTCGCACTATGCATAACCCTTGACAGCGTTGTTATTGTTAGCTAAAATGAAAACTATTAAATATTCTTTTCATTATCTGAAATAGTCAAATTAAATATAAATATTAGATGGAAAACGTATACTTATAAAACATTTATGTAAATTGGAAATGTAGCCTTCACAGCTAATTGAAATAAGTTTTAGTAGTTTGAAGTACTAAAATTAATAAAACAGAAATAAAACTTAAGCTAAACAGAAATATAAAAGCAACTAATAAAAATACTAAAACAAATGAAAATATTTCAATTAAAGCCAATTCAAAATATGAATAAATACTATAATACTATGTAAATAATGCTAAAAATAACAAATTCATTATATATTTTTGGTTTTAACCATGGGGTAATAAAAGCTGATTTCAAAAAACTGAAACCGCAGCATTTTCAACAAATTTTATTAGTATTTAAAATTGTAATAAACTTAAATGTATACATTCTATAAATTTTTTATTTTATTTTATTTTAAAGATTTGTAAGAGAATGAGCTTTAATTGGTTCCTTTTATTAAGAGAGAGAACTGAATAAAATGGTTTACCTATTCCTTTAAGAAAATGGAAGCTCTAAACATAGCCAAAGATTTAAAAAACAAACAAGGATTCCATTTAAAAAGGCCCTTTGACAAGATTGTACACAAAGGCACATACTGAATATAGTGCATGTTTTATTCAGTTTTATACTTTTATGGCTGAACAGTTAAAACATAAACTGAAAGAAGAGAGGATATCTCTGGCATCTTAGGAGGAAGGTAACATTGATCAAAATGATCAATGCACAATCCAATCACAGTTTATATCCCACAGTGCATTGGGTGAGTTAAGGTCACCGGCCTATGATTTTATCATCTTAATATGTGAGCTGTGTAATGCCATTACTGTACTGAATCAGTTTGAGGTGTCCAGAAAGAGGAGCACTAAATCAATGGGGGAATTCTCTCTCTTTCTCTCTTTTCTCTTTAGAGTGTGTGTGTTAGGATGATCCATGCTGCAGCAGTGAGAGTGCACTGACCATAAACAATTCATTACGAGGGCAGGACGGCTGAGGAACAGATATCTGCCCAGACCAAGACACAGTTCAAATGTTAGCAAGATGAATGATGGACGACAAAGGATGAGATCATTTATGTGGGACGATCTGCAATAGACCCGTATGTGTATGTTTCATCTGAGTCTTTTTGTAATACACTTTAAAATGAACCGTCTATAATCAGACCGTGACCTCAAGAAGCTCTCCAATGTGACACAATATTACGTGTGCAGCAAATGCAATGAGCTTCTTGTGTGTTTATGTCGCATGCACAAAAATGACCTTGTTAAAGACTAGCATGCAGTTTCTATATAAAACCTTCAATTCAGGTTTCTCTGTGCCCGATCAGTGCAGAAAGATTTAAAGTATGTTGATAAGAGCCGAAAATAGCCTAATCCCTCTCCGTCCTGGAGCTTCACTCCTTCTCCTGCTGTACCAGCAAGAGGACAAACCAACACATCCTCCCTGCAGAAGGGATTAACACTCACTGGCTATTTCAAGAGCTAAATAATTTGTGAGATTCATCCACATTCATTTAGTGTAAACACACGAGCTGAGAAACATGCTGGCCATGCATCTGGAAGAAGAGGGGTTTGATGTTAAATTTTTGTTGTTTTAGTATGTTGGGATTTCAGGTCCTTTGATTCATGTATCAAACTGTTTGTTTGTTCCAAACATCCATCCATCCATCTGTCAGTTCATGTGTAGGGAATCACCTATAAAGTGTATAAAAACAAACATTTTATTACAATCAAGCAATTCCACAAGAGAAAGAGTAACCATATCATATTCAAATACTCAGTACAACAGCATGATTTGTAACTGTATGTATCTGTACATTAACTGGTCAGTGTTTTTGAAAGAAGTCTCTTATGTTCACCAAGGCTGCATTTATTTGATCAAAAATACAGTAAAACGGTAATTTTGTGAAATATTATTAAAATTGAGAATAACCATTTTCTATTTCATAGCTCTAGTCTTGTGTCACATGATCATTCAGAAATCATTGTTATATGCTGATTTGATGCTCAAGAAACATTTCTTCTTATTATTATTTATTATTGCGCAAAACACTGCTTAATATTTTTGTGGAAACTGGGATACACTACCATTCAAAATTAAAAGTCTGGGGTAAATACAATTTAAAAAAAAAAGAAATTAATACTTTTATACTGCGAGGATGCTTTCAGTTGATCAAAAGTGACAAATACATGTAATATTTCTGTTTTTTAGAATGATTTCTGAAGCATCGCATGACAATGAAGACTGGAGTAATGATGCTGAAAATTCAGCTTTGCATCATAGGAATAAATTACATTTTAAAATATATTAAAATAGAAAACTGTTATTTTCAATTGTAATAATATATTTCTTAATATTAGTGGTTTTACTGTATATTTGATCAAATAAATACAGCCTTGATACACAAAAAGACTTCTTTGAAAAACATAAAAAAATCCTAATTATGCTGAACTTGTACCTGATGTATCAGGTAAATGATCTTTAAAGTACCTGTGAATGTGTTTGTATGTGACAGGATGTGTGTTATTTTACTCCATATTCTAATCTAATTTTTTTTTAGCAATAAGCATGTGTTGTCTGTGTTTAGGCTGAAGTTTTTAGATGAAGGTATGGATGTTCATTTGAAGAAGCAGCAATCCAGCACCAAATGCATGCGGCAGCTTCTTAAACCCCTGCGGGAGGCTCACTGTCTGAGCTTGGCATGACATCTGCTGAGGTATGTGACGGACTGAATTATGCATAATTGTGACCACTGAGAGGGTATGTGTGTGTGTTCACTCTACAAGTATTTGGACAGTTTTGTTACCTTGGAACATTATGTACTTTTGTGCGAGAATGAGAGAATGTATGCAGGAGAAAGAGAGATTTAATAATTCAGTGGAGTTATAATTGACTCAGTCTCACCTCAGAAAATCAGCTCTGAATCACACTATCTGTACAGAATGTCTCCTCGCAATCCTTTACAGTGTGCGTACGTTGGATTGAAAGACTTTAAATCCTAAATCCAATCCTATTAAAGGAATAGTTCACGCAAAAAAGAAAATGGTAAGTCATTATGACTCATTCTCGTGTTGGGTCATTCCAAACCCATATATATTACACACACAAACACACAAAAAAGTATTTTTATTTCATTTTATATATTTATTGTGTGTGTGTGTGTGTGTGTGTGTGTGTGTGTGTGTGTGTGTGTGTTCTACTAAAAAAAAGTGTGACATGACATGTTGACTTAATGTCAGAAATTGTATTTTTGGGGTGAAGTGTTCTTTCCATTAAAAACCAATCACACTCCCCTGTTTTCAGCTGTGTGGAGAAAAAAAAGAGCTAGCCCCGCCCTAAACTCCATATGCTGAAAGCCGCCTTAGAGTGTTGTGATTGTCTAATGTGCAGGCAGCAGTCAAGGTTTTTTTTTTTTTTTTTTTTGGTGTTTACAGAGCCTGTGTGATTTCAGTGATATCTGACAGCAGGGACATGCCATGTGTGCTATTTAAAAAAAGTGCTTACAGCAGCCTTAAGATGCAACATTTTTTTATTTTCTGAATAAAAGTGCTGGTCTGTGCAGAACTTGCCACCACGATGCTACAGTGTTGGGTTTTGCTTTGTGGTTGGTAAGGTGTTCTGAGTGGTTCTAGGCCTGTTGCTATGCAATTTCTTAATGTTCTTAGTGGTTGCTATGGTGCTGCACAAGTCAAAAGAGCCCATCCCTAAGTCATAGACTTTTTGTGATATTTCATTACCTATTATGCCTCAGGTTCCTCTTTTTATGTAAATATAATAGAAGGATGTAACTGTAAAAACTGACCAGTGACTGACTCAGTGACAGGCAGTGCGATCTATTTTATTCATTTCTTTATATATAGAGAATCATCCTCTTATATCAGTGATTCCCAACCAGGGGTACATGTACATGCTTAAATATAATAAAATATAATGAAATCAAATCAAATAAACAAAATGAATATATATATATATATATATAATTTGATCAGTTTCTTTGTTTCATGTAACTCCTATGCAAGTCAATGGTTTGATTTGGCTTTTTTATCTCATATGTTTCTGTGTGTATGTGTCTGTGTCTCTTCAGCGAGTCTCTACAAAGTATTCTTGTGTACAGGAAGTGCGCTTAAAAATTCAAAAGAGCTGACGTAAAGTTCAGAACTGTGGAATGTGCTCCTTTGAACAGTTCTATTGAAGAATTCACAAGCAAGAAGTGTGTGCGTGAATAGTCAACGTGGGTGTCTCGCTCCTCCATTTATCCGTGTGCGGTCTTTGTCTCCTGCCTTCACTCCAGCAGCTAAAGAACGTGATCTGTTATCTCTATTCAGTTCTTAATGTCAGCGAGTTCTGAACACAAAAGAGACTCGTATCTACAGGAAAACTGTCAATGTGTGCGTATGTGAATACAGGCATCAGCATATTCTAACCTGTTTATGTGTGTGTGTACAGTGCGCACAGTTCAAGTGAGGAAGGGTTACAAGTGATTGATGGACAAAATCCCCCAGATGGACATTCATCCCATACACAGAAACAAACACACATACCTACACGCAGAGATAGAGAGTCTTAGAGACAAGAAAGGACAAGAAGATAGAACAGAAGAGACAGAAAAATGAGAGAATGAGAAGTGGAAAGGCAAGCAAAGGACACAAAGTGTTCTTACACAATATACACAAACAACTCTATACAATGTCTATAAGGGCATATTCCATAGTAATGTTGTCTCCAGTGAACAAGTGTGTAAGTCAGCAGGAGTTAATGAGGTGGGGAGAGAAAAAATGGGTATATTATCAACTAAACGCATCCATTTTGCTCATTTAGCATCTTTTTGTAGATGGGTGAGAAAGCTTTTGTTAGAACTATACAACTTTTGCTGGAAAATGGAAATAGATGGAAAATGGTCTGGAATCAGTCATAACATATTTAGTTATTTAAAGCTACATATAATATTTCAGAAATAATATAGTTACACTACTGTTCAAAGTTTGGGTTTAGTAAGATTTTTATTTTATTTTAAGTTAATACCTTTAATCAGTAGGGATGCATTAAATTAATCGAAATTGACAGTAAAGAGATACAAAAAAATAGTATAATGGTTGCCACAAAAATACTGTTTTCAATACTGATAATAATAAGAAATATTTATATAGCACCAAATCAGCATATTAGAATGATTTCTGAATGATCATGTGACACTGAAGATTGGAGTAATGATGCTGAAAAATTAGCTTTACCATCACAGGAATAAATTATATTTGAAAATATATAAAAAATGGAAAACAGTGATTTAAAATTGTAATAATATTTCACAATATTACTGTTTTTTAATGTATTTTTGATCAATTAAACTCAGCCTTGGTGAGCATAAGAGTTCCTACTTCTTTCAAAAATATTACCAAAAAAAAATCTTACCAACCCCAAACATCTGAACAGTAGTCTATATATTCCAAATCCTTGGAAACCTGTTTGAAAACAGACATTATTTTTAGTGCAGAAATAACATTTCACCTTTAAACACAAAACACATACACACATCTGAAGGTCCCTTGAGTGTTTTTGCATCAGCCAGTGTAGTTGCCTGGTGATAACAGTGTACGAGCAGAGGTCATGCCCTCAGGAGAGGATTGACACACACACAACCTTTCTCACTCACACTCCCTCTCTCTCTTTCTTTCAGAACCATGGACAGCTCTAAGCAAGCAACACAATTGGTTTGCGAGACATGCGGGATGCAGAGAAAGAGAGAGCGAGAGAGAGCAAGAGAGAGAGAGAAGATCACCAGGGGATGGAGTAAGTGAGTAAGCAGTGAGGGCTAGAGGGAAGGAGATCAGAGAGCAAAAAAGAATGTAGAGAGCGAGAGAGAGAAGAAGGATATAGGAACTAAAGAAAAGACAGATGCTATAGCTGGTCTTTTTGCCTACTGACGACCGAGCTGGGTTCATCTCTGCGTGTGTGTGACGCGCATGGGGTGTGTGTTTGTGCGTGTGACGGCAGCCGCGGCAGCAGCAGCAGCAGGGGAGGACGGATCAAAGAGATTGTAGGACACGATGCATTTAGCTGCCTAACATCTCCGTGCACACACCGCAGCAGGCTAAACGAGAACACGCTCATACTACACGCATCCACACGCAGCCCACCCCACACACACACCACGCGTGTGTGGGGACAGCGCAGATGAGGCAACCACCAAAGGGAGGTGTGGATCTTTCCAGAAGCGTTTGGTAGGGGGAGAGGACAGCCTTGGTGGCTGTAGCCCAGCAGGAGCGGTCGTAGGTGGGGAAGGGTCGAACCGCCGACTGCTACCTTCGGTTTTCTTCAGAGCTCTGGAAACGCCAAAGATGGACACGTCCTTCATTCTTCTCTTCCTCACGCCAGTGTGTGTTTCCTCCGTGCTGCGTTGCGGTCGCCGGGCTTGTCTGTCAGCCGCAGGGGGATTCGATATCGTACGGTGTTGAGAAACGCACACACAGAACACACCTGGAGATCAGCTGTTCCGGGAGAGCAGATTCACTGATACCGTGAGTGTAATCGTGTGTATGTGTGTCCATCCAGATGTTTTGCTTTGTCTCATTTCCATCTCGTCTTTTTCCTTATCAGTTCTTCATCATCTGTATGACAGCAAGAGTTAAATTGAGCATCAGCGGATCGTATGGGATCCAATCAGCATATTACCCACAATTCCCAACTACATCTTCAGATTCATTCATGATTCATTTGTATAGAATGGGATACATATTTACATAACATTTCAACGAAATGAATTAGAATATTCCCATTTCAATCCAATTTTTTCCTTATATATATATATATATATATATATATATATATATATAGTTCTGTTCTTCATCATCTGTGTGACAGGAAGAGTCAAACATGATTCAACCTTTTTTAACATTTGTACAGAATGGGATCTTTACATAACGTTCCAATGAAATGACTTGTAATGCTCTGTTAAAGGACAAAATCATCCAAAAAAATAAATTCTGTCATCATGTCATTTCAAACCTGTTTGACTTTTTTCTCTGGAACATAAATGACCAATGTTTTTGGTCAATGCATTGAATTCAATATTGTTAGAACCTCAATGTTCTTCAGAATACCTTTTGTGTTCAAATAAAGTCAGTCAGGTTTGGAATGACATGAGGTTGAGTAAATGAAACAGAATTTTCATTTTCAGGTAAACTATCCCTTTAAATGAGCATGTGCTATGTGAGAATCGCTACATCCAATTGGTTCTTGGTGTATTCCAGTGATTATCTTGTGTGTCAGTGATTCTGGATCTACTCATGTTGGGTGTGTTGTGCGGTTTTGAAGGCTATTTCTATTCCTCAGTTATGAATTGGCACTATTAATGTAGTGTGGTGCGGAGGAAACCATGAATTACAGAGTAATGGAATGAATAAGGAAGCTAAACTCCACTCACCGGGATCTACTGAAGTGGTGTTGTGGTCTCGCTGACCTATTTTGTGCATGTGAGCGCCAGCAATGGAAATGTGGCATCTTGCCACCTCATCACTCTGAAAAAGAGACTTAGTGTTAGATGTTTTATTAAAATACATTCACAAATGGTGATAAAACATAATTGTGAAGCATGATCCATTTGTGGCAAACATCTACAGAGTAGAGGAGAAGAATATCGTGTTTCATGCTTTCGGCATTACATGAGACACACACACATACGCACACACACATACGGTGGGGATATCATGCCTGCCAGTGGAAAGCGGAACTAATGCATCTTCAGCACAGAATTAGGTTCTCAGCTTCCTGCATTATGTCAGCGCACTAGGATACTGTTGCCTGGAAACCCACAGTTCCTTCTCCTCAAATTCCATTTACAGAATACAGCTGTGTGTCCCTGTGTATGTAAGAGTGTGAGGGCATCTATGTGCATGTGCAGGTGTGTGTGTTTGTGTGTGCTCACATGGGTGAGTATAGAAGTGTGTGAGAGATGTTAAATGGAGGAAAGGCAGATGTGTAGGTGGGATTGTGACTAAGGAATGGATGGAGAGAGAGGGAGACAATCTGAAATAAGAGTCTATATTAAGACATGCTGAATAATACAACAGAGAACAGCAAACTGGATGACATCTTCACAAAGTTGTAAAAATAAACTTGACATACTCTCTCGCTCACACAAATCTAGGCTGAAAATCATTTCTCTCTATGTACAGTGTACAGTGTTTGAGAGCATGTAGAAACAAAGCAGTAGAAGGGAATAAGGCCTGTAAATGGCACATAATGTTGGGCCAGATGTTATCACTGTTTGCATGTCATGCTAAGAAACTGACTGATCTTACTAGTCTCAGCCTGTTTATATACTTCTGTACTTTGTGGATAAAATTCCCCCCAGAAGTTAAACTTAAAACATTAGAACAATAGAACGATGGATGGATGGATGAATGGATGGATAGATGGAGGGATGGATGGATGGATGCATGGATGGATAGATGGATAGACAGAGGGAAGACAGAATAATGGATGGATGAGCAGACTGATAGATAGATGGATAGATGGATGGATGGATGGATGGATGGATGGTCGGATAAATGAGTAGATAGATGGATGGATGGATTAATGGATGGATAGATGGAATGGACAGATAGACAGAGGGAAGGATAGAACGATGGATGGATGGATGGATAGATAATGCTAATTAAAAGCAGTGAATCATGCTCTTCAGTGTTAAAGGATAATATATTCCCCTGAGAACATGCCATTATGTGTGTGTGTGTGTGTGTGTGTGTGCATATGTCCCACCTGTACCTACCAAAGTTCATTGCTTCAGAGTACGGAATGACATTGTGTGTAAGACACTCAAGTCTCTCTCTCTCTCTCTCTCTCTCTCTCTCTCTCTGTCTTTCAGGTAGTCTCTCTGCTGTGCTGAAGGATGGATTCAGGGGAAGACGAGAGCACACATTTCCTGCAGTACGTGGAGGACAGCGGTATGAGGGCGTATGACGAGCTGGTTATCCAAAATGCCTCAGACATTGCCCGAGAGAGTGACCGCATCCGCAACCACACACACTGGACATACCTACAGGAGAAAAACCAGAAGAAGAGACGGCAGGAGGAAGCTATCAAGAGGTACACACACACACACACACACACAGCTAGGGATAGACTTGTGTAAATACTGCACATAATAATGCTATTGGCTATTACTATTCTTCATGCTTTGGGAATTGAACAAACCCCTGTATCTAAGTAATTATAATTCAGTGCGCAGTTCATCCTGATCTGTTTTAGACTTTTCACCTGGCAAACAATAAAACAGGCACACGTTCCACAGACGAACACTAAAGCATATCTACACTCCTAGAAAAAAGGTACAAAAGCTGTCACGAGGATGGTATCTTTTCAAAAGGTACAACCTTTTAGACTTAAAGGCCCCTCATTGTCCAGTACAATGTTTAAAGGCCCCACTTTCATATATTCTAGTATTTCTGCTGTAATTATGACCAAGCTGTTTGTTTTCAACCTGTTTATTACTATTTTTAATTGATTAACATTAATTAATTAACCACAATTCATTTTGCGATTCTAGAAGTGATGTTTTGTGTTCCAGAACTGTATGTTCTTCAATAAAACCAATAGTTACTGAGTGGCTAGTTTTTTCACGAGCTTGCAGAGAAAGGCTTACTGGGTTGGTAGGTTATACAAAAGGTACAAAAGCTGTCACGAGGATGGTATCTTTTCAAAAGGTACAACCTTTTAGACTTAAAGGCCCCTCATTGTCCAGTACAATGTTTAAAGGCCCCACTTTCATATATTCTAGTATTTCTGCTGTAATTATGACCAAGCTGTTTGTTTTCAACCTGTTTATTACTATTTTTAATTGATTAACATTAATTAATTAACCACAATTCATTTTGCGATTCTAGAAGTGATGTTTTGTGTTCCAGAACTGTATGTTCTTCAATAAAACCAATAGTTACTGAGGGAGTATGAGTTCAGTTATCTTGTTACATGTAAAATTTAGAATTTTAATTTAGACTACAGTTTGATTATTTGAATATATTAATAATGATTTGTTAGTTTAAATACTTTTAATTAATCGTAAGGCCCCTATTTGGACAAGCACTTAAAAAAATGTCTAGTTATTATTACTGCCATATTGTGCTCATCTCAAATGCTAAAAAGCACAGCATACTAATGACAGTATTAACTAGACTTTCACATTTTCTTGAGAAAGTGATTGACATTTTAGTTGCCTATGTGTGCAAAGAGAGTGAGAGAAAGCCAGGGAACTAAAGGTCACTGGTCCTGAGCTCTAAAAGTCAATGAGGAAATAGCTGGATATTAGAGAGACAAACACAGAGTCAATGAAAACCTTCGGCCATTATGCTGTCTGTGTGTGTGAGCGACAGATAGTAATTTAGAGCAGACAGTTCTGCCAGTCTAATAAAAGACAGACACAAAAGCATGCTTTGATTAATCTAACAGCTGCCCAAGGTGTGCGAGTTTGTGTGCGTAATGATATTCCAGTGCTTTTGTATTTCCTTTATTGTTATTTTGAATTCTGTGTAGCTAAATTTGGAACAAAACGCTGTATGCAACCCATTTTTCTTCAGTAATTACGCATTTCTGAGGTATATTATTTATATAATTACTTATTTTCAAATGATTTTCAGGGTACAGTATAACAGTATACAGTAATTTTCTTTGTGAGATTCACCAACCTATTTTAACAGCACAAGTACTTCTAAGTATATTAAATTATATGAAATTGTCCATTTTAAAGGTGACATATCATGAAAATCTGACTTTTTTCATGTTTAAGTGGTATAACCTACCAACCCAGTAAGCCTTTCTCTGCAAGCTCGTGAAAAAACTAGCCACTCAGATTTCGCTCCCACCGTGACGTAGAAAGGGGATCTTATTATAATATTACCACCCCTTAATCTGCAAGTTTCCACCCATTGTGTTTTTCGCAAGCGACAACGGTTTACCAGTTCTAACGCAATGGTGAAAGTTCGAGTAAAGCATGCTAACTGTTCTGTCTTTGGCTGCACTGATGAGTACAGAACACTATTTAGAGTCCCAGCCTCAGAAGAGACAGGAGAGCAGTGGATTTATTGATTTATTTACTGTGTATTACGCTGCTGCCACACAGATCTAATATAAACATGTGATTTCTTTCCCAGCTGTTTACCTTCACAGACCTAACCGACTGTTTTTGTAACTAATGTGTGTTTTTAACATAAACTTGTGTGTATTTGACAGTTTAAGCACAATAAGACATGAAAGAGAACTTTTAGTACTCGCGTGCCATTTGACAGCCGCTTTCTGTGTGCATGCTTCGGATATGTGCGCTCAGAAAACCGTATATCAGACATTTAAACTGATATGGCTTTAAAATGCAAGATTTCAGCGCAACAGACATGATAATCAAAACCAAAGAGATGTTTTTAGCAGAGTATCTGAAGAAGGAGCTGTAAAGGCACAGCCCTATTCTAGAAAAGGGGGCAGGGAGCAGCAGCTCATCTGCATTTAAAGAGGAATGCACGAAAACAGCCTGTTTCTGCTTCCACTCAATATAGGCATTTTCAAAATGATATAATAAATGATCTGTGGGGTATTTTGAGCTGAAACTTCACAGACACATTCTGGGGACACCTGAGACTTACATTACATCTTGTAAAAAGGGGCATAATAGGTCTCCTTTAACACACGTTCCTCTACCCTCTCATTTTTGTTTTCATTCCTCTTTTCCTCTTCCTTTTTAGCTCTTCTCTCTTTATCAGCAACTTGTCCTCTCAACCTACTCATTTTCTCTTCCGCTGCCCCTTTAACCCTACATTTCCTCCTGTTTGTACCCTGTAATCGAACCTCCAGTTCTTTCCTCCTCTTTAGCATCTCTCTGAGAGGTCTGAGTGGTGGCTCTCTTTTCATACAGCTTGAGACACTCTTCCCACAGTAATGGGGCGTAAGTGGGGTGTTCTTTATAACGAGAGGTCAATGACACACACCGAGCGATCGAGTTCATCTGTGGGTTGTCTCTTTCTCTCCCTTGGTGGTGTTTTAGTGAGATTAAACAATCAGGATTACAGAATGCAGATGAAATTTCATTAACATAACTCATGAAAGAGGATCAAAACACACACGCACATATAAACAGTGACAGTGGGAGGGCCTAAAGTCACACCTCCTCAGGGTCTGAAAAAACAGGGTCTGTCACCATGGAGACAGAGGGGTGAGTTTCTATGGCAACAGTGGGCTTGGTCCTCATCTCCCTCTCGTTTCTCTAAATTTAGACTGCTAGCCCCTGAGGACACATAAACATGCTCCCTTAAAACACACGACAGAAGGCAGGTTTGGATGTGTCACTCAATTGTTATCACACACAAAGATACGCATACTGAGAGAAACCTGGCCAAGGACACACATAATGGAAAATCTGGATCTGATGACCTTAAAGGACCTACATAATACCATAAATCCTGTTACAATTCACTTCACTCTCATATATAAGTGTGTGTGCCTGTTGATGAGGCTTAAAATCAATTTGAATATGATTGGATTGGGAAATGAATAGGAATTTAAAGGTACAAATATTCTATACACACCTACATTTGTTTCTCTGTATATAGAGATATAATACATAAAGATATAAGTAGGATTTATGAGTTGTTCTATAACATATTTCATTTAAGACAAGGAAACTTTCTTAGTTGTGCTGGTAAAACAGGTTGGTTAAATGTCCAGGTTATTTCACCCTGAAAATCATTTGAAAATAATATAAATGAAAAAATGAAGAAAAGATAAACCATTTTTTTGTCAATACTGTAATACAGAAATGGGGAAAAAAATAACTCATAACAATAAAATAAATAATAAAATATAAAAAATATTAAATATATATCAAAATAATAAAAAATACAATAAAATACAAAAATAACGATAAACATTAACTTTACAAATATACTACAATTTACAAGCTAACTATTATATCATTATTTTTTCACATTCATGTAATGAGAATGGTCTTTGTTACACATAACCGTAGGCTAATGAGAATTGGATGAGGGGTGGATATGCTTAATTGTTATGAAAATAATGTCATAATGAAAGCAATCTTGAAATGTACAGATTATATTTCACCATGAAAATCATCTGAAAATAATAAGAAATTTTATTTTGCATAAAGAAAATAAAGTTAATTTTATGACCATTAAGCTTTTTTTCCATGCAACATTATTTTTTAGAAAATTAATGTAGTGATTTTCATGTTATTACTGTAATACAGTAATGAAAACCATTCTGTCCAGATGCATTTAATTTTTTTGTAAACTCTTAATAATAATAATAATAATAAAGAAATATTATAAAATGCAAAGAAATAGATATAAATAATAAATATTAAATATTAAGAAGTAATAAGAAATAATAAGTATTAACCCTACAAATGTACTTTTGTTCAATTTGCCATATTTTGCATTACAGTAATAATACATTTTTCAGATAACATTAGGCTAATGAGAATTGCGGAAGGGAGTCTCACTTAATTGTCATGAAAATAATCATAATGCAAACTGCCTTGCTGGTTCTAAATATAAGCTTCAGTTTCATTTCAGGAATTATTTACTTTTCTTTTCTTTTTTTTGGGTCAGTTGTTAGATTCATCCTAGTAGTGTCTCTGTGTTTGTGTACATGTTTGCATCACAACTGTATAGGACACAGAGGAAGTGAACTGTCTAACACAGCTTTTCAGATATTAATGATAATTCATGTCCAATAAATTGCCTGGAAATAGTTTTGACATGGTTGCCATAGCAGCAGCCAGAAGCCCTGAAAGCAATTTGGTGTCTAACGCAAACCGCAGTCAGTGGTATCGTTTATGCTGACATAAACAGTGTCAGTATGACCTAATGTAAACATCAACAACAAAAACCAAAGGAAAATGCAACAGAAAGGCAGTGTTTTGAAGAAGAAATCTACAGACATGCTCAGATCAATAACATGGACATTGACATATGAGTGAAGGTCAGGGAAAGGTCATTGATTGGTGCATTACCTTGCTAGACGTAGTGCATGTGTTAGACTGATGGAGAGAGAGAGAGAGAGAGGAAAACAGTCACATTAACCAAGAGAGCTGTCTCTGGGTGAGAAGAGAAGACAAGACAAGACAGAGAAAAATTTTTATATTTAAAAAACATTCAGATCATGCATGGGAAAAAAATATTACGGACAATGATGGAGACAAGGATGAGAGGTTGATGTATTAGAGCAGGGCTGATGGGTGTGAACTGCTGGACAAGCAAAGACAGAAGTTTATTTACTGAGCTCTAATCAATACAGACAAATACAACACATCAGTACTGCACACACACACACACACACACACACACACACGTATAGACAGCTTACAGAACAGCTTCAGGCAAACCTGCATCTCTGCGTCCACTGAGATTAGTTTTTTGTTTGAAACAAAGATTTAGTACAAAACCGTCAATACTGTATATGGATGCATGTGTGTACAGTATTTCACATTCATAGTAGCGTGCTAAATTTCTTTTTCTATTAAAGGAATTGTTCACCCTAACATGAAAATTTCCTGAAAATATACTCACTCTCAGGCCATCCAAGATGTAGATGAATTTGTTCATCAGAAGAGGTTTGGAGAAATTTAGCTTTAGCATCACCTGTTCACCAGTGGATCCTCTGCAGTGAATGGGTGCCGTCAGAATGAGAGTCCAAACAGCTGATAAAAACATCACAATAATCCACAAGTAATCCACACCACTCCAGTCCATCAATTAACATCTTGTAAAGCAAAAATTTGTGTTTGTAAGGAAAAAAATTATGGATTAAAAAAGATGGATGCAAACCATTGCTTCCCGCTAAAATATGAGTCCTCTATCCATAATATTTCTTTCACCAGTGAAAAAGTCATCTTGTCTGAATCAGGAGAGAAATATGCACAGCGAAAACAGTCTCAACAAATATGTCGGTGAATTTTTGATATGAAAGGACAACAGGACTGGAGGAAACGTTATTATGGATTATGGACTTTGCCAGAAGGATGGTTTAAAGTTCAAACGACTTAATAATAGATTTGTTTCTTACAAATAGACATCTTTTCAGTTCACAAGATGGATTACTTGTGGATTATTTTGATGCTTTTATTAGCTGTTTGGACTCTCATTCTGACGTCACCCATTCACTGCAGAGGATCCAATAGTGAGCAAGCAACGTAATTCTAAATTTCTCCTAATCTGTTCTGATTAAGAAACAAACCCATTTTCAGCAAAATGTAATTTTTTGGGGTGAACTACTCCTTTAAATTCATTAGCTATGGAAATCCAAGCTTTGCCCTAATAACCACTATTCCATGACCTTTAACCCTTCACATGCACACTTTTGTTATTCTGTCATGGAAGAGATTTTCCATCTAAATCCATCTATTGATTAATACTGAGCTAATGATATTTTATATCTCCTAACCCTACACTTAAACCTTTTAGCATTTTCATTAAGACATTATTTATTATGTTTATTAATCTGTTGTCCTTGTGAGAGGCATTAGCTGCTCCCCACAATGTGCTGTAAGTGATTTCAAGTTTTACTACCTTTTGGGGACATTTGCTCCACTCAACGCAGGCGAAACCTGACACACACACACACACACACACACACACACACACACACACACACACACACAGGCAAGCACCAAACCAGTCAGCATAAACTAGGCTATGCTGGTCTAAGCTGGTCTTGTCAGCAGGAATAGTAAGCACTATGCTTCTATGCTAATGTGAACATCCATCAATGAGGTGATTGAGTCACCATAATGATCTAGTCTCCTACTGAAATGATAACACCTTATTTTCTGGAAATAAATGAGGGATGTGGAGGCTTTTAAGACAGGGAGTGTTTGTTTTTTTTGAGGGTTTGTTTTTTTCAGTCTTTCTGAAATATAAAATAGCGAGAAGTGTACACTACCGTTTAAAAGTTTGGGGTTGGTAAGATTTTTTTTAATGTTATAGAAGTCTCTTATGTTCACCAAGACTGCATTTATTTGATCAAAAATACAGTGAACAGTTAAATGTTAAATGAACAGTTTTCTTTAATATACACTACCGTTCAAAAGTTTTAGATCAGTAAGACTTGTAATGTTTTTTAAAGAAGTCTCTTATGCTCATCAAGGCTGCATTTATTTGATCAAAAATACAGAAAAAAAACAGTAATCTTGCAAAATGTTATTACAATATAAAATATTGATTTCTATTTTAATACACTTTAAAGTATAATTTATTTCTGTGATGCAAAACGGAATTTCCATCAGCCATTACTCCAGTCTAAAGTGTCACATGATCCTTCAGAAATCATTCTAATATGCTGATTTATTATTAGAATTATCAATGTTGGCAACAGTTGTGCTGCCAAATTTTTTTTGGAAACTGCGATACTTTCTTCAGGATTCTTTGATGAATAAAAAGTTAAAAAGAACAGAATTTATTCAAAATATAAATCTTTTCTAACAATATAAATCTTTGCTATCACTTCTTATCAATTTAACACATCCTTGCTGAATAAAAGGTTTAATTTCTTTCAAAAAAAGAAAGAATATAAATTTACTGACCCCAAACTTTTGAACGGTAGTGCATATTGTTAGAAAAGATTTCTATTATAAATAAATGCTCTTCTTTTTAAATTTTTATTCATCAAAGAATCCCGAAAAAAAGTTTCAAAAAAATATTAAGCAGCACAACAGTTTCCAGCACTGATAATAAATCAGCATATTATTTCTGAAGGATCATGTGACACTTTAGACTGGAGTAATGGCTGATGGAAATTCAGCTTTGCATCACAGAAAAAAATTTATACTTTACTTATACTTAAGTATCTTAAAATAGAAACCATTATTTTATATTGTAATAACATTTTGCAAGATTACTCTTTTTTTCTGTATTTTTGATAGAATAAATACAGCCTTGATGAGCATAAGAGACTTCTTTAAAAAACATTACAAGTTTTACTGATCTAAAACTTTTGGTAGTTTATTTTAAAAGGTCATTTATTCCTGTGATGCAAAGCTGAATTTTCAGCATCATTACTCCAGTCTTCAGTGTCACATGATCCTTCAGAAATCATTCTAATATGCTGATTTGCTGCTCAAGAAACATTTCTTAATTATCAATGTTGAAAGCAGTTGTGCTGTTCTTGGAAAGCCTGAAACATCTTCTGTTCATCAAAGAGCAGTACTCTTTGATGAACAGAAAGTTCAAAGGAAACTAGAAATCTTTTGCAATATGTAAAAGTCTTTAGTCACCTTTGATCAATTTAATGAATCCAATTCAATAAAAGTACAAACTTCTTAAAAATTTTAACGGTAAATCATGGACAAAGTAAAAATGAGAAGACAGGTAAAACGCCATCAGACATTTTCAGACTTTTTCTTACATTTACTGGTGATTTAGTCTTACAACTGAAGCCTCAATTGGATTTTCCGTCATGGGCATTACACTTTTAATTGTTCTATTACATTAATGAGCATGTGAAAAAGTAAAATGAGTGACTGATTGGCCATTTGGTAATATTATTTTCCTCTAAAAATGTCAGTGTGAAAAGAGAAAGGAAAGAAAAAACAATGACTGGTCACTCAAGACAGTGTGAAGTGTGACCACTAAGAGGGAGGGAAAAATTGCAGACGATAGAAGTAAGACAAGACAGATGACAACAAACATGGATGAAAGGATGCAAGGAGAGAAGCAGAGAGATGAGGGACGCTGGTGCAGTGAGGTTGGCAGACAGACTCTCAATCATTCTTTATGAAGCACCACAGCACCACACCCTCCTCTCTGATTACACACTCATAATATGTGTGTGTGTGTGTGTGTGTGTGTGTGTTTGTGAGTGAATGGTTACTTAAAGCCAACGCGAGTAAATCCTGTCTGCCCTTTAGTATGATTAGTTTTCCTCCAACAGAGAGAGAGAAAGAGAGAGAATTTGAGAGACAGCAATTGAACTGACTGCCCCCTTCTCTCCCTCTCTTTCTCTCTCTCTCTCGCACTTTCTCATGAACGGACAGATGAAAGTAACTCAATTTTTATAGGATATTCGGTGCAGAAATCATCTTAGAATCCAGCCAAATTGCTCTGAATTGAATTATGCAGAAATGACTTTTAGGCAAGATAGATTCATGAAGTTATGAGTGAACGGATAGATGGATGGAGGGAATTTGCCTTTCCTCTGTAACATTCTCACATTACAAACAGAGAATATTTTGTCACATTTATATTGCTTAAAGCTGCATACAAAATAAAATCTGAAACATGTTTGAAACCACTGATAATGAAATAATCTGGAAAACAAAGTATATTATAAAACAGAACTGCAAATGGGTAAAGGTTTTGTAAAGTCTGCTTTCATTTGATTAAAAATATACAGTGATATTGTGAAATATTATTACAATTTAAAATGTGTTTTTATTTTAATATTATAATGTTAATTTTAAATATTTATTATTATTTTAATTTTTATTTATTTTAGAGTTTTATTTATTTTTATGGTGGTAAAGCTGAATTTTTATCAGCCTTTACTTTAGTCTTCTGTGTCAGATGATCCTTAAGAATGAATACTTTCCCAATTATTATTAATATGCTGATTTGCTGCTTAATTTTCAATGTTGAAAACATTATGCTGCTTAATATTTTTAGTGTGTGTCTTTATGATTCTTTGATGAATGGAAAGGTCAAAAGAACAGCATTTATTTGAAATAATCTTTTGTAACATTATAACCGTCTTTACTGTAATTTTTGATCAACTGTCTATACACATTGGTGTATATATGCATGTATATAGACTATTATAGCATAGTAATAATATGAGTCATTTATAGTCCACAACACATAACATATACTTTCTTGATTATATTTGCATGAGGATTTTTCCGGTTCTAAATCTCCACAAACATCCTCCCCTGATCTCTGATCTGTCTGAATTAAACTCGCTCCGACCTGTGCTATGTTTATTTGTTTGCAATGAATGTTGGACTAGTACAGAAGATTAATCTGTAATAGAATATTAATCTGTACTGGTGTTCTGTCGTAGTAAATTAAAACATTTGCTTAATTTTGCTCTGTTCTGGAATAGTGTCTGATGCTTAAATCAGTCCAGGATTCAAGAAATATATGGGGCTCATAGATGGGTGCAAGTTCAAAACTTTGTCAAATGCTAATGTAAACTGTCTTTCTCTCTTCAGGATTGGTGAAGATGTGGCCCGTGTGACAGAAGGTGGGGGATACGCAGGCAAACACTTTCGTATGGGCTTCATGACGATGCCGGCCCCTCAGGACCGCGTTCCTCCTCCCTGTGGGCCGGGCTTCACCGTACGCTCGCAGTCTCTGCACTCGGTGGGAGGGGGAGAGGAGGAGGGGAGTCCCACTTCACGAAAACAGCCTCCGCCCAAACCCCGACGAGATCCCAACACCAAACTCAGCACCTCCTCTGAGACTGTCAACGCTGGGCTCAGCACGGGGAAGAGCGGGAAGGAAACAGAGAAATGTGACGGTAAATATGTGTGTGTGTGTGCATCTCTCTCCTTTTCTTGCTCTTTCACTCTCAGTTAAACATCATATAGTCACATCAACCATATAAACATCACAGTAATACTGTGAAATATTATAACAATTTAAAATCACTGTTTTCTATTTTAATATATTTTAAAGTTTTACTATTGTGAAATATTATTTTAAACAGCATGCATTTCTTCTAAAAAAACCCCCACATGAACACAAGCCTCCAGAAAAAATGGCATCTCTTATTCTTTCCCACCACTTCACTGTTGTATGCAAATCTCCTCTCTTCTGCCCTCTCTTTCATGCATGCCTCGTTCTCATGGATCATTACACATGCAGCGCTTCCTTTGAGCTCCACATACAAATACACACACACTCCCACACACACACAAGCACACACACCAAACACTCTTCCTCACTGCAATCCACATCATACAGAAGAGCTAGACAAGAAAAGTAGAAGATATTTTATAAAAATGATCACTTACTATATAAATATACAAACAAAGAAATGCACTGTACAGGAACAAAACAAAGAAATCATTCAACTTGTTGACTGTAGTAAAAGAAGTCTCGCTTTGTGCTTTCTGAAGAGGCTTCATTTTAGAACAAACAGGCACATTAGAAAAATAATCAAATAAATATGATGAGGTAAAATGTATGTATTTTGTCACATTTTATAATTTTATAAACATTTTAGAATATATATATATATATATATATACATATACAGGTGCATCTAAAAAAAATTAGAATATCATGAAAAAGTTCTTTTTTTTCTGTAACTTATTTAAAAAAACTGAAACTTTCATGTATTCTAGATTCATTGCATGTAAAGTAAAACATTTCAAAAGTTTTTTGTTTTGACACCCTCCACAAAGAGGATAAGTCATAGAAGGTCATTACTGAAAGGGGTGCTGTTCACAGAGTGCTGTATCAAAGCATATTAAATGCAAAGTTGACTGGAAGGAAGAATTTGGGTAGGAAAAGGTGCACAAGCAACAGGGATGACCGCAAGCTTGAGAATAATGTCAAGCAAAGCCGATTCAAGCTCTTGGGAGAGCTTCACAAGGAGTGGGCTGAAGCTGGAGTCAGTGCATCAAGAGTCACCATGCTCAGACGTCTTCAGGAAAAGGGCTACCAAGCCCCTTCTGAAACAGAAACAACGTCAGAAGCATCTTACCTGGGCTAAGGAGAAAAAGAACTGGACTGTTGCGCAGTAGTCCAAAGTCCTCTTTTCAGATAAAAGTAAATTTTGCATTTCATTTGGAAATCAAGGTCTGGAGTCTGGAGGAAGACTGGAGAGGCACGCAATCCAAGCTGCCTGAAGTCCAGTGTGAAGTTTCCGAAGTCAGTGATGATTTGGGGTGCCGTGACGTCTGCTGATGTTGGTTCATTGTGTTTTATCAAGTCCAAAATCAATGCAGCCATCTACCAGGAGATTTTGGAGCACTTTATGCTTCCATCTGCTGAAAAGCTTTGTGGAGATGCTGATTTCCTTTTCTAGTGGGACTTCAGCCCCTGCCCACAGAGCCAAAACCACTTCCAAGTGGTTTGCTGACCATGATATTACTGTGCTTGATTGGTACTGCCAACATGCCTAACCTGAACCCCATATCCTACATCCAACCAAACAATACAGATGAGCTGAAGGCCACTATCAAAGCAAACTGGGCTTCAATAGTGCCTCAGCAGTGCCACAGGCTGATCGCTTCCATGCCATTCCTCACTGATGCTGGAGTTTTTGTGCTAAAGTAGCCCCGACCAAGTATTGAGTGCATAAATGAACATACTTTAAAGAACTTGAATTTTCTGTTTTGGAAATCCTTTTTTTGATTGATCTTAGGAAATATTCTAATATTTTGAGATACTGGATTTTTGATTTTCATGAGCTGTAAGCTCTAATCATCAAAATTAAAACAAAAAACTTTTGAAATATTTTACTTTACATGTAATGAATCTAGAATATATGAAGGTTTCAGTTTTTGAAATAAGTTACAGGAAAAAATGAACTTTTTCATGATATTCAAATTTTTTGAGATGCACCTATATATATATATATATATATATATATATATGTGTGTGTGTGTGTGTGTGTGTGTGTCTGTGTGTGTGTGTGTGTGTGACCCTGGACCACAAAACCAGTCATAAGGGTCAATTTTTTGAAATTAAGATTTATACATCATATGAAAGCTGAATAAATAAGCTTTCCATTGATGTATGGTTTGTTAGGATAGGACAATATTTGGTCACGATACAACTATTTGATAATCTGGAATCTGAGGATGCAAAAAAATCTAAATACTGAGAAAATCACCTTTAAAGTTGTCTAAATGAAGTTCTTTGCAATGCATATTACTAATCAAGAATTAAGTTTTGATATATTTACGGTAGGAAATTTACAAAATATCTTCATGGAACATGATCTTCACCTAATATCCTAATGATTTTTGGCATAAAAGAAAAATATACCTGTGCTACTTAAGACTTAAGTCCAAGGTCACATATATATATATATGTGTGTGTGTGTGTGTGTGTGTGTGTGTGTACGTGTATGTGTGTATGTATGTATGTATGTGTATATATATATATATATATATATATATATATAATTTTTTTTTTAATTTTGGAAATAATTTATATATTAAAAAAAATCTATAAATATTTGTAAAAAATATATATTTTGTTTTAGTCAATGTAAAATCACCAATAACTGGGTAAAGCCCCGTTCACACCAAGAAGGATAACTATAAAGATAACAATAAAGATAGCATCCACACCAGCGAACAATATTGTCTTTTTATTCTAAGCACACGGTCGTCTACCACTTTAAATTCTCAAGCTCGTTATAGCAGGATTTATTCTGATTGGCTGTCAATGTTTTTAAAATTCATCAGCTGGAAAAAATCGTTCTGAAAGAGATTCCAACAATATCATTTCTCTGTGCCTTTATCATTATATCTGTGTTGTGGACTCTGCTATTCTTTAATATTGAGAAAACTTTTTAGAACTATATCATTATCTTTATAGTTATCGTCCTTGGTGTGAATGGGCCTTAAAACATTCATGTAAATGAATAAAACAGCTATGAAATTGCATTTACCCAGAGCAAGTAGAAGAAAAGAAGTGGTTAATATTTTTACTCAAAACTCCATATTAATTAAGCACTGAATATTTGTTGTTTTTTAATCTGTATATTTGTGTGTAAGTGCTCCCCCTCAGTGTCTATGACAGTTTGACTGTTACAGCTCTGCCTGAGGTGAGAAAAAGCATTACCAAGGTGACCATTGAGTGCACTGGCTTGCTTTGAGAAGGACTTGATACACACTTACCAGCAGCACTGCACACTTGTAGACTATAATGAGTCAGTGTCAGACAGTGGAGTCTTTTTACATAACAGTAAATTCCGCACAGATAAAAGGTCACCACTCATATTCACTTTCACAGACACCTGTAAATATCCTCAAGAATCTTTCTAGGAACAGGTGACATCAACTCTCTGTCCTCTTCTGACTGGTCACCGTCAGCTAGCAAAAGCGCTCTGATTGGTCGCCTGCTGGCTGCAGTGTCATTATGAACGGGGCAACCGTTGCCATAGGCAACATTCTCGGCCTAAGTGTTTTACCGGTGGTGACAGCTTCAGACAGAATCAACCAAAACACAGATGATGCCTCTTATAAACAAGTTCAGAGCTACAAGGTCGACAAGCAGGAGACTTTAGTGGTGATTCGAATTCACAACATGCACACAAAGATGCAAAACACAGTTTGAGTTAAAGTCGAAACAATTAATGTATATACTTTTGAAAAGAAAAAGGTACAAAACTGTCACTGGGGTGGATCCCTTTCAAGAGGTACTAATATGTACACCTTATGGGTAAATGAGATGTACCTTTTAGCCTTGTACCTTCAATGAAGATTTGTACCTTTTTTCTGAGAGTGTATATTGCATATTTCTTTTGCAAGCTTAAACAGACAAAATGTGCTGGTCTAGGCTGTTTTATATTATACAGTGAACAAATGCATCAGAGACCTTTTCTATTCCACACACACTCATTTCCACACACATTAGTCTTCCTTTAACCCTTAACTTGGTCTTTACTGATCCCACTAAGAGAGCTGAGCTCATTTAAAGTGCTTTTCTTTCAAATCCAAAGCAGAAGTGCACATTACAACATACCTAACCCCACTTCCACACTCGACCTCATTTTTCAATGTTCGCAACCTCATTTAGAGTACATTAACCCTAAAAACATCAACCGGCTCTTTGCAGTGAAATTTGAAACGCAGCCAACTTCACTGCACTATATACTGCACATCAAACCTTTTAGTATATTCAATCTCAAACACATGCAACTGCATTTTCTACTCATTCAGCTGCATTTATTTGATCAAAAACAATATCAAAAATATCTATTTTCTAATCAAATTTATATTTTAAAATGTAACTTATTCCTGTGATGGCAAAGCTGCATTTTCAGCATTATTACTCCAGTCTTAAGTGTCATATGATCCTTCAGAAATCATTCTATTATGCTGATTTGCTGCTCAAGAAGCTTTTCTTATTATTATCAATTTTTAAAAAAAGATACATTTTTTACAGTATTATATGATGAATATAAAGTTCCAAAGACCAGCGCTGAAATAGACATTTTTAACATTATAAATGTATTTTTTTAATCAATTTAATGCATCCATGATGAATAAAAATACACATTTCTAATAAATAAATAAATAAATAAATAATTTAGTGCTCTCTCTCTCTCTCTCTATATATATATACACACACACACACACACACACACATACATACATACATAAATACACATAAATAAATTCATTCAGCAAATGCTTTATTCCAAAATTTAAATTATAGGAAAAGGAACACCCTACCATTTCAAACACATATAAACCTCTTTCCATGAATCTGTTCTTTTTTCTGCTTTCAGATCATACCCAGAGCATATATTTAAAATCATATAGGATTCTGATGTCTTGAAGTCCGAGTAATGATCTATACAGAGAGATTGTGTTTGACTCACTTGACTCCTCCTTCTCTTCTCTTTCTTTCTCCCTTGAGCTCTACACTACATACACTGCCCCCCGTCTCTCATCCCTCCTTTACTCTCGTGCCTTCATTTTCCACCCCAGTTTGGCACCCTTTCTTGTTTTCCTTATTACTATCTTGTCTTTTATCTCACTCGTTTATATATTCCCTTTTTCATAGACCCACACACTTTTTCTTCTAGCCGCCTTAATTTATACATTTATGCTATAGAATCAGAATTCTCTTTCTACTCTTACATGTGGTCTTACATTTGATTTGTGGTACATCAAATGGTATGCTTCAAAGTATTCTATGGAATTGCCATGCTAAATGTCCAAAAACATGGAATAACCATAATACAAAAAATATGGTAATACCATGTTACGCTACACGCATCTGATATATCCCACTTTCTTCTTCCATATGATTCCTCTTACAAAAAAGCTATGGTGGTACCATGGTACAGTGATGGTATCAGATAATAAAACCATGATATTTTGATAAATACCATAAATGTAATTCATAAACTTGCTATTTTAACATAATAGGTACTTCAATTCAATCAAAACTATGGCATTACAACAGCACATGTCCAGAAAACATATTATAGAAAATTTCTTCTCCAACTTTACTTTTTTTGCTTTTACTATGGTGGTACCATGGTACTTTGATATTTACCATAGTACTGATTGGCTACCATGCTCATATACCATAAATGTACAGGTACTTCAAAGTATACAGTGGAATTACTGTGGTAAATGTGCAAAAAAACATGAAATAACCATGGTATATGTACAAAAACATGGTAATACCATGGTACTACATATATTTCCTCCATATGATTCCTCTTACAAAAAATACTATGTTCGTACCATGGTATAGTGATAGTATCAGATGGTAAAACCATAGTATTTTAATATATATCATCATATTAAATGATTACCATATTTACATGGTACCATATTTAAAAAACATAGCAATCCTCTTTATTCTTTCATCAGATCCTTCTGATCTTTCTAAGCATATGTGAGAGCTTGTTTGTGTGTTATCCTCTGTGCTGACCTACTGTCAAGAGAACACGTATGTCCTATATATAGAGAGAGAGCTACTGACATACATGCAAAACCTCAATAAATCATGAGCAATGTTCTTTAAACAGCATCATATTAATCTTATGGCATGTGTGCTGTATATCTCATTGGCGGGGACTCTTTCACCTCTAATTTAGAGGGAAATCAATATAAATACATTATCGTACACATACGAACACAGATAAACATCTGTATTAAATCAGCAGTGTAATACTAGATAAGAGATCCAGCATTTGCTACATCCTCTGATGGGAAACAACATCACAAGACTGCTTCTGCTTCAAAGAGAGAGGGAGGGACACAGAGAGAGAGAGAGGGAGAGATGGATGTGTTGTGAGAGGAAGGTACATCATGCACCTGCTGTCCTCTGGAACACGGTGCCCTATATTTTCCCGTGTCACAGTCATCAAATTCACTTACAACACACTCACTCACTGACACACACAGACACAGACACACATGCATTAACACGCTTTCCACAGGCATATGTCCACACACCAGTGTTTCCTACAGGATTCTGCTTTTGCAGCAGGGGGCATTGGCACCAACCATGAAGAGACCTAACAATTTACTAAACAATAGCAGTACCATTTTTGCGAAAATATAATATTTTAGTTAAAAAAAAAATCTGAAAACTCTTTAACTACACACACATTGGTAGTTGCTGCATTGTGCATCTACACGTCTGTATGAATTCCTATTTCTGTGGAGCCCAACTCGATATGCAGGGGAAAAATAACTAGTGTGGCAACAAATGAAGGATTAGTTCTCATAACATATTAATATGATGCTATTTATTATTATATTATATTATATTATATTATATTATTAGCCATTTATTGTTATTTTGTTCCGTCATCTTAGTTCAATCGTGGCCACCATTCAGTCAAAATGAGGGAACAAATTAATAAGACATAGGAAAAAATTTCTGCCTTAGATTAAAAATTCTGAAAAATAGCAACTTTATATTTCACAATATGATTCCATATCTTGACTTTTCTATTTTACAAAAATTATATAATTTATTTTAAACTTTCTCACAAATATTACATATACAGTGCCTTGCAGAAGTATTCATTTTTTTCACATTTTGGTATGTTGTAGCCTTACGTTAAACCGCTTTAAATTACTTTTTTTCCACAACAATCTACACTCCACACACCATAATGACAAAGAAAATAACAGGTCTTTAACATCTTTGCAAATTTATTAAACATAAAAAACTTTAATGATTCCATTGCATAAGTATTCAAACCCTTATCTGAGACAGTTGAAATTTAGCTCAGGAGCATTCATATTGCTTGTAGATGTTACTACACTTTGAGTGAAGTTAATCTGTGGTAAATTCAATTGAATGGGTATGATTTGGAACGGCACACACATCTTAACAAAAGGTCTAACAGCTGAAAATGCATATCAGAGCAAAAACCAAGGCCTGAGGTCAAAAGAACTGCATGTAGAGCTCAGAAACAGGTTTGCGTCAAG
>JAFVLL020014571.1:0-38671 GCA_021397915.2 Tor tambroides | reverse complement strand
AACATGATGCTACCCCATAGGTAGAACAGCCCAACTGGCCACATAATTATCCGTTTTCTTGTTAATATATCAGAACTTCAGTTGACTGATTATCAATCTTCCAAGAAAATCATAAAAATCTTCTCTAAAACATAAAATAAACCATCACAAAAGACAAAAACGAAAACAACGTGAGACATAAAACACCTGTGCCGCCATCTTGAATGTATCTTGTTTAGATGAAGATAGAGAAAAGGATAGAACGATAGAACGACAGACAGACAGACAGATAGATAGATAGATAGATAGATAGATAGATAGATAGAATTTCAAAACAGAACAATAAAAAATGGATGGATGGATGGATGGATGGAATGGACAGATAGAGAGAGGGAAGGATAGAACAATGGATGGCTGGATGAATGGGCAGATAGATAGATAGATAGATAGATAGACAGACAGACAGACAGACAGACAGACAAAGTTAATAAAGTGATTCTATATTCGTTTGGCTTTGTTAGTCTGTGGTAATTATAATTATCTGTATAAGTATATTTCTGTATAAGTATATTGAGGAGAGACCCCCTATATGAATGTAAAGCTCTTTGGGTGTATAGCAATACACAATAAAGCGCTATATAAATGCATCATTCATTCATTCATTTTGTGTTCTCATCATCATTTTAGGTAGCTATGTAAACATATGTTAAACATGCTAGCTCTTGCCCTTTCCCAGAAGTGAATCATGCTCTTCAGTGTTAAAGGATAACATATTCCCCTGAGAACATGCCATTGTGTGTGTGTGTGTGTGTGTGTGTGTGTATGTCCCACCTTTACCTCCAAAGTTCATTGTTCTTTATAAAAAACAATCTCTCAAGAGGACAGAATGGCATTGTGTGTGAGACACTCAAGTCTCTCTCTCTCACTCTCTCTCTCTGTTTTCCAGGCAGTCTCTCTGTTGTGCTAAAGGATGGATTCAGGGGAAGACGAGTGCACACATTTCCTGCAGTACGTGGAGGACAGCGGTCTGAGGGCGTATGACGAGCTGGTTATCCAGAACGCCTCTGACATCGCCCGAGAGAGCGACCGCGTCCGCAACCATGCACACTGGACATACCTACAGGAGAAAAACCAGAAGAAAAGACGGCAGGAGGAAGCTATCAAGAGGTACACACACACACAGAGCTAGGGATAGACTCGTGAAAATACTGCACATAATAATGCTGTTGGCTATTACTATTGTTCATACTTTGGGATTTGAACAAACCCTGTATATAAGTATTTAAAATTCAGAACACAGCTCATCCTGCTCTGTTTTAGACTTATATTTTTCATCTGGCAAACAATAAAACAGGCACAAATATCCCACATATGAACACTAAAGGATATCTACACTCTTAGAAAAAACATACAAAAGCTGTCACTAGGATGATATCTTTTCAAAAGGTACAACCTTTCTGACTTGAAAGCCCCTCATTGTCCAATACAATATTCAAAGGCCCCACTTTCATATCTTCGAAAATTTCTGCTGTAATTATGACAAAGCTGTTTGTTTTCAACTTTATTTTATTGATATATTTAATTAATGAACATGGTTCATTAATTTTACATATTAAGTTAATTAACCACTATTCATTTTGTGATTCCAAAAGCGATGTTCTGTGTTCCAGAACTGTATGTTCTTAAATAAAAACAATAGTTATTGAGGGAACATAAAAAGTATATATGATTTCAGTTCACATCTTGATATTACTGTATGTGTAAAATTTAGAATTTTAATTTAGATAACAGTTTGATTATTTTAATATATTAATAACAATTTATTAGTTTAAATACTTTTAAGTAATCCCAAGTCCCCCTATTTGGACAAGCACTTTAAAAAAAAAAGACAATATTACTGGGAAGTAATACAAAAAAGTAAAAGTTAACATTACTGCCATATTGCCATATTGAAAGTGTGAGTGACATTTATGTTATGCTCTTTAACAATTGAGATTTTAGTCGCCTGTGTGTACAAAGAGACTGAGAGAAAGTCAGGGAAATAAAGGTCACTGGTCCTGAGCTCTAAAAGTCAATGAGGAAATAGCTGGATATTAGAGAGACAAACACAGAGTCAATGAAAACCTTCGGCCATTATGCTGTCTGTGTGTGTGAGCAACAGAGAGTCATTTAGCACAGACAGTTCTGCCAGTCTAATAAAAGACAGACACAAAAGAATGCTTTGATTAATCTAACAGCAGCCCGAGGTGTGCGAGTTTGTGTGCGTAATGATATTCCAGTGCTTTTGTCTTTCCTTTATTGTTATTTTGACTTCTGTGTAGCTAAATTTGGAGCAAAATGCTGTATGCAACCCATTTTACTTCAGTAATGACATACTTCTGAGGTATATTATTTATATAATTTCTTATTTTCAAATGATTTTCTGGGTACAGTAATCCAGACATTTCTTTGTGAGATTCACCAACCTATTTTAACAGCACAAGTATTTCTAAGTATATTAAATGATATTAAAAGTAAATCGGTTAAATTTTAATTAATATTGGATGGGTGATTGTTCATTCTCTTTATATAAAGTTGGATATATAAGTCTCCACATATATACAGTATACCTGCATAGGGCGATATTTACTATGTAGCATATCTCGCTTGCTTGCTTATGTCGCAAAATCTAAACTATATTATCACTAAATGTAACTACAAGGCATGAAAATATTAAGATATAAACATCAACATCACAACTTTCTATAAAGCTGCTCTGAAACCATGTGCATTGTGAAGAGACCTATTTGACTAGACTTTCATATAATTGTGTCTTTAAAGACATATCATGTTTAAGTGCTATAATCAGGTCCTTGGTGCATCTACCAACCCAGAAAACGTTAAAAAGAGCAACGCAGTAAATTTTTTTTAGTAAGCCTTTCTCTGCAAGCTTGTGAAAAAAACGAGCCACTCAGATTTTGCGCCCCCCGTGGCGTAGTAATATTACGTGACGTAATATTACTGCCCCTTAATCTGCAAGTTTCCACCCACAGCGCTGCCATTCTGTTTTGCAAGCAACAACGGTGTACCAGTTCTAATGCCATGGTGAAAGTACGAGCAAAGCATGCTAACTGTTCTGTTGCTGGCTGCACAGACAAGCACAGAAAACTATTCAGAGTCCCAGCCTCCGAGTAGACAAGAGAGCAGTGGATTTATTGATTTATTATTACGCTGCTGCCACACAGATCTAAAATAAACATGTGACTTCTTTCCCAGCTGTTTACCTTCACAGTGTTTTTGTAACTTCTGTGTTTTTGACAGTTTAAGCGCAGTAAGACATGAAAGAGAACTTAGTTTAGTACACACATGCCATGTGATAGCTGCTTTCTGTGCGTATGCTTCAGATGTGTCCGCTCAGGAAACCGTATGTCATACGTTTAAACTGATAAGGCTTTAAAACACATGATTTCAGTGTGATAAACGTGATAATCATAACCAAACAGATGTTTTTTTTTTGTTTTTTTCTCAGAATATCTCAGGTAAGAGCTGTAAAGGCACAGTCCTATTCTGGAAAAGGGGTGGGGGAAAAGCAGCTCATTTGCATTTAAAGCGACATGCACAAAAACAGCCTGTTTCTGCTTCCACTCAAAATAAGCATTTTCAAAGTGATATAATAAATGATCTGTGGGGTATTTTGAGCTGAAACTTCACAGACAAATTCTGGAGACACCTGAGACTTACACTGCATCTTGTAAAAAGGGGCATAATAGTTCTCCTTTAACACACATTCCTCTACCCTCTCATTTTTGTTTTCATTCCTCTTTTCCTCTTCCTTTTTAGCACTTCTCACTTTATCAACAACTTGTCCTCTCAACCCCCTCATTTTCTCTTCCGCTGCCCATTTAACCCTACATTTCCTCCTGTTTGTAGCCTGTAATCGAACCTCTGGTTCTTTCCGCCTCTTTAGCATCTCTCTGAGAGGTCTGAGTGGTGGCCCTCTATTCATACAGCTTGAGACATTCTTCCCACAGTAATGGGACGTAAGTGGGGTGTTCTTTATACGGAGAGGAGGTCAATGACACACACCGAGTGATCCAATTCATCTGTGGGTTGTCTCTCTCCCTTGGAGGTGTTTTAGTGAGATTAAACAATCAGGATTACAGAATGCAGATGAAATTTCATTAACATAACTCATGAAAGAGGATCAAAACACACACGCACATATAAACAGTGACAGTGGGAGGACCTAAAGTCACACCTCCTCAGCCTGGAGAGGGAAAAAACAGGGTCTGTCACCATGGAGACAGAGGGGTGAGTTTCTATGGCAACAGTGGGCTTGGTCCTCGTCTCCCTCTCGTCTCTAAATTTAGACTGCTAGCCCCTGAGGACACATGCACACGCTCCCTTAAAACACACACAACAGAAGCCAGGTTTGGATGTGTCACTCAATTGCTATCACACAGATTACGCACACTGAGAGAAACCCGGCCAAGGACACACACAATGGAAAATCTGGATCTGATGACCTTACAGGACCTACATAATACCAGAAATCCTGTTACAGCTCGCCTCACTCTCATATATGAGTATGTGTGCATGTTGATGAGGCTTAAAATGAATTTGAATATGATTGGATTGGGAAATGAATAAGAAATTATAGGCACACACCCACATTTGTTTCTCTGTATGTAGAGATATAATACACAGGGATATAAGTGGGTTTTATGAGTTGTTTTATAACATACTTCAATTAAGCAAACTTTCTTAGTTGTGCTGGTAAAACAGGCTGGTGAATCGCACAAAGAAATGTCCAAGTTATATGTCACCCTGAAAATCAATTGAAACTAATTAGAAATTATATTCCACTTAATTTTTTTTTCCCCCAGAAAAGATTATTTTCATAACACTGACATTTAAGTCAATACTGTAATACAGAAATAAAAACAATAAAAATAAAATAAAACATATATAAAATATATATCAAAATAATAACAAATACAAAAATAATGATAAACATTAACCTTTACAAATATACTACAATTTAAAATTTAGCTATTATATCATTATTTTTTCACATTCAAGTAATGAGAATGGTCTTTGTTACAAATAACCGTAGGCTAATGAGAATTGAGGGAGGGGTGGATATGCTTAATTGTCATAAAAATAATGTCATAATGAAAACAACCTTGAAATGTACAGATTATGGTTCACCATGAAAATCTTAAGATATTTTGTTTTGCATAAAGAAGATTGGTTAATTTTTCAGTGCAACATTATTTTTTAGAACATTTAACATTAACAATTTTCATGTTATTACTGTAATACAGTAATGAAAACTATTCTGTCCAGACTCATTTTAATTTTTCATAATAATAATATTAATAATAATAAATACAGCAATAATAATATTAAATATTATAAAATGCAAAAAAGAAATAATAAATATTAACAACAAATTTACTTTTGTTCAATTTACAGTTTAACTGTTATATCATTTTTTGCAATTTGCAATTTTGTATTACAGTAATAAGACATTTTTCACATAAACATTAATGAGAATTGTGGAAGCGAGTCTCGCTTAATTGTCATGAAAATAATGATAATGCAAACAGCCTTGCTGGTTCTAAATATAAGCTTCATTTTGATGTCGGAAAATACAAATTATTTTATTTTATGATAAAAAATAAAATTTCTTGTCAGTTGTTAGTGTGTCTGTGTTTTGTGCACATGTTTGCATCACAACTGTATAGGAGAGAGAGGAAGTGAACTGTCTAAACAGCTTTTCAGATATTAATGATAATTCATGTTCAATAAATTGCCTGGAAATAGTTTTGACATGGTTGCCATAGAAGCAGCCAGAAGCCCTGAAAGCAATTTGGTGTCATAAACAGCATCACTATGACCTGATGTAAACATCAACAACAAAAACCAAAGGGAAATGCTACAGAAAGGCAGTGTTTTGAAGAAGAAATCTACAGACATGCTCAGATCAATAACATGGACATTGACATATGAGTGAAGGTCAGGAAAAGGTCACTTTGATTGGTGCATCAACCTTGGTAGACCGAGTGCATGTGTTAGACTGATAGAGAGAGAGAGAGGAAAACAGTCACATTAACCAAGAGAGCTGTCTCTGGATGAGAAGCAAGACAAGACAGAGTAAAAAAGGTGAAAGGAATGGAAAAGGCAGACAGAGACTGTAAAAATATGATTCAAATCATGCATGGAAAAAAAATATTAAAGGATGAAGACTGGAGAAAAGGATGAAAGGATGAGAGGTTGATTAGAGGAGGGCTGATGGGTGTGAACTGCTGGACAAGCAGACAGAAGTTTATTTACTGAGCTCTGATCAATACAGACAAATATAACACATCAGTAGTACACACACACACACACACACACACACACACACACACACACACACACACACGCACACACACACGCAGGCACACACACACACACACACACACACACACACACACACGTATAGACAGAATACAGACCAGCTTCAGGCAAACCTGCATCTCTGCATCCATTGAGATTAATTTGTGTTTATAAAATGGATAGTTCCGGTCCTTGATTCTGATTGGTTGAGCCGCTTCGCATCGTGCCTAATAACGCCCCTTATCTGTTAGAAATTCACTGTAAACCATGGCTTCTTGCAGCTTATTACTTTATTGAAACAGAAAGATTTAGTAAAAAAAATCATCAGTACTGTATATGGATGCATGTATGTGTGCACAGTATTTCACGTTCATAGTAGTGTGCTAAATAATGCATCCTCTGTATCTAAGCATATAGGCAAACAGTGCTAACTAAATGCTAGCCACTTTTCTTTCCATTAAAGCAATAGCTCACCCAAACATGAAAATTTCCTGAAAATATTCTCACCCATCAGGCCATCCAAGATGTAGATGAGTTTGTTCATCATTAAAGTGCCCCTATTATGGATTTTTGAAAATGACCTTTCATGCAGTGTGTAACACAGCTCTAATTGTATGAAAACATCCTGCAAAGTTTTAAATCTGAAAGTGCACCGTGTATAAAGTTATTGTCTCTCAAAAGAAAGAGTCGACTCTGAATCATTGAAATGAGTCTCTTTTAAAAACGAATCCCAGGTTGTTTCATGTTGACTTCAATATGAAACATTAGCATATTGCCCGCCCACTTGTTGGTCTTTTTTGTTGGTCTGAATTCAAATGCAAATTCATTCTTTGCCACTAGGTGCCGCTTTTGGAGCGGTAAAAATAGCGCTTTCCCCGGTAACGCGCTACACAAAGGAGCACTGCTCTCAAACGCTGCTTTATCGGGCATTACAGGCATTATGTAATGGAAATGAGACCAATCGGACAAATCACCGCAGATTAGCGTAACACAAATTAGGGGTTTGGGAAAAATGAATCGTTGAACGAATCGTTTAGGAGCTGTTGAGCAAGTAAGGTAAAAATAAATGCATATTAAAACACAATGAAAGTGTTTTTTGACCTTGCATGCATGTCAACCTGTTATTGGGGACTCCCAATAACAAAATATGAACCTTTCATAACCCATAATACGGGCACTTTATCATGACTTGCTCACTAAAGGATACTCTGCAGTGAATGGGTGCCATCAGAGTGAGAGTCCAAACAACTAATAAAAACATCACAATATCACACAAATCCAGTCCATCGATTAACATATTGTGAAGCAAAAATTTGTGTTAGTAAGAAACAAATCTATCACTAGGATGGATACAAACCATTGCTTCCGGCTAAAATATGAGTTCTCTATTCAAATATTGCTTTCTCCAGTGAAAAAGTCATTATGTCTGAATCAGGAGAGAAATGTGCATAGATCAAGCACTGTTTACATGCTTATTATGGATTATTGACTTGTATATTTGCCAGAAGCAATGGTTTAAAGTTAAAACGACTTAATAATTGATTTGTTTTTTTTTGTTTTTTTTTTAAAATGACATCTTCTCAATTCACAAGATGTTAACTGATGGACTGGAGTCATATGGATTACTTGTGGATTATTGTGATGTTTTTATCAGCTGTTTGGGCTCTCATTCTGATGGCACCCATTCACTAAAGAGGATTCATTGGTGAGCAAGTGATGTAATGCTAAATTTCAGGATTAAGAAACAAACTAATCTATATCTTAAATGTCATGAGGGTGAGTAGATTTTCAGCAAAATTTCATTTTCAATTCATTAAATATGGAAATCTAAGCTTTGCCCTACTAACCACTATTCCATGACCTTTAACCCTTCACATGCACACATTTGTTATTCTGTCAGGGAAGAGACTTTCCATCTAAATCCATGTATTGATTTCTACTGAGCTAATGATATTTTATATCTTCTATCCCTACCCTTAAACCCTCACACAAACCTTTCAGCATTTTGATTAAGACATTATTTATTATGTTTATTAATCTATTGTCCTTGTGGGGGCCATTAGATGCTCCCCACAATGTAAGTGATTAAGTTTTACTACCTTTTGGGGACATTTGCTCCACACAACAGACGAAAGATGACACACACACACACACACACACACACACACACACACACAGGCGAGCACCAAACTAGTCAGCATAAACTAGGCTATGCTGGTCTAAGCTGGTCTTGTCAGCAGGAATTGTGAGCACTACACTTCTGTGCTACTGTGAACATCCATCAATGAGGGTGATCGAATCACCATAATGATCTAGACTCTTCCTGAAATGATGACACATTATTTTCTCTAAATAAAGGAGGGATGTAGAGGCTTTTAAGACAGGGAGGGTTTGTTTTTTCCAGTCTTTCTGAAATACAAAATAGCAACAAGTGTAGACTACTGTTTAAAAATTTGGGGTCGGCAAGATTTTTTACATTTGTTATAGAAGTCTCTTATGCTCATCAAGGCTGCATTTATTTGATCAAAAATACAGTATGGCAAAACTGAATTTCCAGCATCATTACTCCAGTCTTCGGTGCACATGGTCCTTCAGAAATCATTCTAATATGCTGATTTGCTGCTCAAAAAACATTTCTTATAATTATCAATGTTGAAAGCAGTTGTGATGTTTGTGGAAAGCCTGATACATATTTTATCAGTACTCTTTGATAAATAGAAAGTTCAAAAGAAACTAGAAATCTTTTGCAATATGTAAAAGTTTTACTGTCAACTTTGATCAATTTAATGAATCCTTAATTTGATAAAAGTGTAAATTTCTTAAACTTTTTTAAACGGTAGTGTAGAAATCATGGACAAAGTAAAAATGTGAAGACAGAGGTAAAATGCCATCAGACTTTTTTTTTTTTTTTTTTTTTTTACATTTTTTGGTGATTTAGTCTTTCAACCGAAGCCACAATTGTATTTCCTGTCATGGACATTATAGTTTTAATTGTTCCATCAGATTAATCAGCATATGAAAAAGTAAAATGAGTGACTGATTGGCCATTTGGTAATATTATTTTCCTCTAAAAATGTCAGAGTGAAAAGAGAAAGGAAAGAAAAAACAATGACTGGTCACTCAAAACACTCAAGTGTGAAGTGTGACCGCTGGAGGGAGGGAAAAATTGCAGACGATACAAGAAAGACAAGACAGATGACAACACACATGGATGAAAGGATGCAAGGAGAGAAGCAGAGAGATGAGGGACGCTGGTGCAGTGAGGTTGGCAGACAGACTCTCAATCATTCTTTATGAAGCACCACAGCACCACACCCTCCCCTCTGATTACACACTCACAATATGTGTGTGTGTGTGTCTGTGTGAGTGAATGGTTACTTAAAGCCAACGCGAGTAAATCCTGTCTGCCCTTTAGTATGATTAGTTTTCCTCCAACAGAGAGAGAGAGAGAATTTGAGAGACAGCAATTGAACTGACTGCCCCTTTCTCCCTCCCTCTCTCTCTCGCTCTCCCTCTCTCTCATGAACGGACAGATGAAAGTAACTCAATTTTTATAGGATATTCGGTGCAGAAATCATCTTAAAATCCAGCCAAATTGCTCTGAATTGGATTATGCAGAAATGACTTTTAGGCAAGATAGATTCATGAAGTTATGAGGGACCGGATAGATTGATGGAGGGAATTTGCCTTTCCTCTGTAACATTCTCACATTACAAACGTAGAATATTTTGTCACATTTATATTGCTTAAAGCTGCGTACAAAATAAAATATGAAACACGTTCGAAACCACTAATAATGAAATAATCTGGAAAACAAAGAACAAAGCTATAAATTATCTGTTACAAGATTATCATAACCCTTTAGTAACAGTTTACTACAAAGACTAATATAATATTTTATAAAGTAGATATAATGTATATGAATAGGTAAGGTATAGGTAAAGGTTTTATGTTTTTGAAAAGTCTGCTTTCATTTGATTAAAAATTGTGAAATATTATTACAATTTTAAATAACTTCTTATAAAATTATTATTTTATTTTTCATTTATTTTAAAGTTTTATATATATTTGTATGATGGCAATTCCCAATTATTAATAATATGCTGCTTAGTTTTCAATTCTGAAAATAGTTATCATAGTTATAATATTTTTAGTGTGCGTGTTTTTAAGGTTCTTTGACGAATGGAAAGTTAATCACAACACATAGCCTACTTTCTCAATTATATTTGCATGAGGATTTTTCCTGTTCTAAATCTCCACAAACATCCTCCCCTGATCTCTTATCTGTTTGAATTTAACTCCCTCTGACCTGTGCTATGTTTGTGTGTTCGCAGTATTCTTTGTGAATTCGCATTAATGAATGTTGGACTAGAGCAGAACATTAATCTGTAATAGAATATTAATCTGTGCTGGTGTTCTGTCATGTGCTTGATTTTGCTCTGTTCTGGAACAGCGTCTGTTGCTGAAATCCATCTAGCTTTCAGAAAGTATATGAGGTTCATAGATGGGTGCAAGTGTAATATTTAGTGAAATGCTCAAGTAAACTGCCTTTCTCTCTTCAGGATTGGCGAGGATGTGGCCCGTGTGACGGAAGGAGGGGGATACGCAGGCAAACACTTTCGTATGGGCTTCATGACGATGCCGGCCCCTCAGGACCGCGTTCCTCCTCCCTGCGGGCCGGGCTTCACCGTACGCTCGCAGTCTCTGCACTCGGTGGGAGGGGGAGAAGAGGAGGGGAGTCCCACCTCGAGAAAACAGCCCCCGCCCAAACCCAGACGAGATCCCAACACCAAACTCAGCACCTCCTCTGAGACCGTCAACACTGGGCTCAGCACAGGGAAGAGCGGGAAGGAATCAGAGAAATGTGACGGTAAATATGTGTGTGTGCATGGGGGGAAAGGAAAGGGGGGAAAGGGAAATGGTGTGTGGCCAAGTATGGTGACCCATACTCGGAATTTGTCCTCTGCATTTAACCCATCCAAGTGCATGCACACAGTAGTGAACACACACCCGGAGCAGTGGGCAGCCAATGCTGCGGCGCCCGGGGAGCAGTTTGGGGGGTTTTGGTGCCTTGCTCAAGGGTCTCACCTCAGTCATGGTCCCTGCCGGACCTGAGACTCGAACCCACGACCTTCGGGTTACAAGTCCAACTCTCTATCCATTAGGCCACGCATGCAATACGTTAACACTAATGCTTCTAGCTACTGCATGCAAGCTTGGTTTTGTGTTTGGAAATGTGTCGGAACTTGGAACAGCATTCATAATGCAATGAAAGTATGTCCAAAGAACATGGTAATACCATGGTACCATATCCAAAAAAAGGTACTTTTTTTAGTGAGGTGTTTTCTCTCCTTTCCTACTCTTTCACTCTCAGTTAAACATCATATAAGCACATCAACCATACAAACATCACAGTAATATTGTGAATAATTATTACAATTTAAAAGAACTGTTTTTTATTTCAATATATTTTAAAGTTTTACTATTGTGAAATATTATTTCAAACAACATGCATTCCTTTAAAAAAAAAAAACTCACATAAATACACACATGCATCACAAGCCTCTGGAAAAAAGGGCATCTCTTATTCTTTCCCACCACTTCACTGTTGTATGCAAATTTCCTCTCTTCTGCCATCTCTTTCATGCATGCCTCGTTCTCATGGATCATTACACATGCAGCGCTTCCTTTGAGCTCCACACACACACACACACACACACACACACCAATCACTCTTCCTCACTGCAGTCCACATCACACAGAAGAGCTAGACAAGAAAAGTAGTAGATATTTTATAAACATGATCGCTTACTATATAAAAATACACAAACAAAGTAAAAATAGTCTAGCTTTTTGCTTTATGTCAAGGCTTCATTCTACAACAAACAGGCACATTATAGAAAAATAATAAATAAATAAATCTGATGAGGTAAAATGTATGTATATATATATATATATATATATATACACACACACACTTTCATATATTCAAATGTTATTATTTATTATTTATTTTGGAAATTATTTCTAAATAAATATTTGAAAAAATATATATTTTGTTTTAGTCACTGTAAAATCACCAATAACTGGATTAACCTTTCTTAAAAAAACCCTTCATGTATGAATAAAAACACTTAAAAACAGCTGAGAAATTGCATTCACCCAGAGCAATTTATTTATAAAACAAGCAGTTAACATTTTCACTCAGAACTCCATATTATTTAAGCACTAATCTGAATATTTGTTTTATAATCGGAATATTTGGGTGTAAGCATGATCCCCCTCAGTGTCTATGACAGTTTGACTGTTGTGGCTCTGCCTGAGGCAAGAAATAGCATTACCAAGGTGGACATCGAGTGGACTGACCTGCTTTGAGAAGGACTTGATACACACTTAACAGCAGCACTGCACACTTGCAGACTATAATGAGTTAGTGTCAGACAGTGCAGTCTTTTTACATAACGGAAAATGCCGCAAAGATAAAGGTCACCACACATATATTCGCTTTCACAGACACCTGTAAATATACCCAAGAATCTTTCTAGGAACAGGTGACATCAACTCTATGTCCTCCTCTGACTGGTCACCCTGAACCAGCAAAAGCGCTCTCATTGGTTGCTTGCTGGCTGCAGTGTCATTATGAATGGGGCAACTGTTGCCATAGGCAACATTCTCAGCCTAAGTGTTTTACCAGCGGTGACAGCTTCAGACAGAATCAACCAAAACACAGATGATGCCTCTTATAAACAAGTTCAGAGCTACAAGGTCGACAAGCAGGAGACTTGAGTCGTGATTCGCATTCACAACATGCACACAAAGATGCAAAACACAGTTTGAGTTAAAGCTGAAACAAATAATATATACACTTTCAGAAAAGAAGGTACAAAACTCTGTCACTAGGGGGGGGGGGGATCTCTTTCAAAAGGTACTAATATGTACACTTTATTGGTAAATGAGATGTACCTTTTAGCTTTTGTCCCTTCAATGGAAGGTTTATCCCTTTTTTTTGTTCTATTGCAAGCCTAAACAGACAAAATGTGCTGCTCTAGGCTGTTTTATATTATACAGTGAACAAATGCCTCAGAGACCTTTACTATTCCACACACACTCATTTCCACACACATTACGCTTCCTTTAACCCTTAACTTGATCTTTACTGATCCCACTCAGAGAGCTGAGCTCATTCAAAGTGCTTTTCTTTCAAATCCAAAGCAGAAGCACACATTACAAAATACCTAACCCCACTCCAACACTTGACCTCATTTTTCAATGTTCGCAACCTCATTTAGAGTACATTAACCCTAAAAACATCAACCGGCTCTTTGCAGTGAAATTTGAAACGCAGCCAACTTCACCGTACTATATACAGCACATCAAACCTTTTAGTATATTCAATCTCAAACACATGCAACCTTATTTTCTACTCATTTTCTACTCAAGTAAGAAAAGGAAAATATTAAACAATTTAAAACATTGATTTTCTAATTGAATTTATATTTTAAAATATAATTTATTCCTACTATCATTACTTCAGTGTTACGTTATCTTTCAGAAATCATTCTAATATGCTGATTTGCTACAGTTGTGCTGCTTAATATTTTTGTGGAAATCATACATTTTTACAGGATTATATAATGAATATAAAGTTCCAAAAACCAGCACTGAAATAGACATTTTTGGCATTATAAATGTCTTTCTTTTATCAATTTAATGCATCCTTGCTGAATAAAAATATACATTTAATAAATAAATTTTGTGCTAAAAAAACCCCTATACACACACACACACACACACACACACACACATACATACATACATACATAAATTCATTCAGCAAATGCTTTATTCCAAAATGGCATTAAGTTACAGGAAAAGGAACACCCTACCCCTTTAAACACATATTAACCTCTTTCTCTTTTCTGCTTTCAGAGCATATTTTTTAAAATCATATAGGATCCTGATGTCTTGATGTCCGAGTAATGATCTATACAAAGAGACAGTGTTTGACTCACTTAACTTGAGGCTCTGTGGCATTTCCACCACACCAAGGGCCACAGAGGAGCCTCAAAGAGCTCAACATCTCTCCTCCTTCTCTTCTATCTCCTTCTCCCTCAGGCTCCATGCTACATACACTTCCCCCCATATCTCATCCCTCCTTTACTCTCGTGCCTTCATTTCCCACCCCAGTTTGGCATCGTTTCTTGTTCTCCTCATTACAATCCTGTCTTTTATCTCACTCATTTATGCATTCCCTTTCTCATAGACCCACCCACTTTTTCTTCTAGCCTTCTTAATTTTTAAATTCATGCTACAGAAACAGAACTCTCTTTCTACTCTTACTCTTTGTGGTACAAAGATAGTATCAGATGGTAAAACTATAGTATTTTAATATATATCATCATATTAAATGATTACCATATTTACATGGTACTTCAAAACTATTTCTACCATGGAATTACTATGGCACATGTCCAAAAAATCTGGAAATGCTGTAGTACCATATTAAAAAATGTAACAACCGTCTTTCTTCCTTCATCTGATCCCTATGATCTTTTTAAGCATATGTGACAGCTTGCTTGTGTATGTTAGTGTGTGTGTTATCTTCTGCGCTGACCTACTGTCAAGAGAACATATATGTCCTATATATAGAGAGAGAGAGCTACTGACATACATGCAAACCTCAATAAATCATGAGCAGTGTTCTTTACACAGCATCATATTAAACTTAATGACGTGGCATGTGCCGTATATCTGTGCTGTATATCTCATTGGCGGGGACTATTTCACCTCTAATTTAGAGGGAAATCAATATAAATGCATTATCGTACACATACAAGCACAGATAAACATCTGTATTAAATCAGCAGTGTAATACTAGATAACAGATCCAGCATTTGCTACATCCTCTGATGGGAAACAACATTACAAGACTGTTTCTGCTTCAAAGAGAGAGAGAGGGAGAGATGGATGTGTTGTGAGAGGAAGGTACATCATGCACCTGCTGTCCTCTGGAACACAGTGCCCTATATTTTCCCGTGTCACAGTCATCAAATACACTTACAACACATTCACTCACACACACACACACACACACACACACACACACGCACAGATGCATTAATGCGCTTTCCACAGGCATATGTCCACACACCAGTGTTTCCTACAGGATTCTGCTTCTGCAGCAGGGGGCATTGGCAACAACCATGAAGAAACCTAACAATTTACTAAACAATAGAAGTACCATTTTTGCGAACATACAATTATGTTTTACTTTTAAAAAAAAAACTCTGTTGCTGCATTGTGTCTCTACACTCAAAAAAATGAAACCTTGAATTTAATTAATTTTTTCTTGTCAGCAGGTTCCACAAAATTTAATTATGAATGTTGAAAACAAATATTTCAAGGTTATCTAACTTAATGGGGTTGTTTTAAGGAGAAATAATATTTTTGACTCAAGCCAACTATTATCACTAATTTTTGCTCAACAAGAGACGTTTGAGTTTAACTAACTAAAGTCAGTTATGTTATATGGACTAACAAAATTTGTTTAGAAGTTGCATATCTCAGGAGAGGAGGATTAAGCAACTCCACAATCAACATCACCAGCTTCACTTATTACTAACCAGACTGACTTTTTATTTCGTGTTGAGGTCTACAGAAGTTCTTATTGAGAATTAACAGGGTTTAAATCTAATGTTTGTTTCAATTGACGTCACCATAATGGTCTTATTGAGATCTTATTGAGAATTAACTAAGGTTTAGATGTTGATTTGTTTCATTTGAAGTAACCATGTTAGAGATCAGTGTCTGCTTTAGTTGGGCTCTTGACCCTTAATTTTTGTGTTAGGTTTTTTTTTTCTGGCTGTTGTAACCATGTGTTCCTCGAACATGTTTGTTATAACTCAAAAGCCCAGAAAAAATGATCAATAGTTGGTTGTTATATGTTTATAATGATAATCATCTATTAGTGAACTGATTTCATTGAGAGTGAACATCTGTATGGATTCATATTTGTGTGGAGCCCTGCATATGACATACAGAAAAAATAGATATTGTGGCCACAAATGAAGAATTAGTTCTCATAACACATTTTAATATATGGCTGTTTATTATTATTAGTGCTGGGCAATGATTAAAATTTTTAATCACGATTAATCACATGATTTTCACATGATTAATCGTGATTAATCACATTGTTATTCACAAAATTCAATAATAAATTCAAAAGTAGTGTATTATGCACTTTTGACATTTAAAAGTACTGCTATTTGAACAAAAGTGCAGTAACATTTGGTTTGCAAACACTTTAAACAAATAAGGCGCTTTTTCTACAGCAGTATTCCTTTTACACTGTAGCAGTTACAACCCGAATTCCGAAAATGTTGGGACGTTTTTTAAATTTGAATGAAATGAAAACTAAAAGAATTTCAAATCATATGAGCCAATATTTTATTCACAATAGAACATAGATAACATAACAAATGTTTAAACTGAGAAATTTTACAATTTTATGCACAAAATGAGCTCATTTCAAATTTGATGCCTGCTACAGGTCTCAAAATAGTTGGGACGGGGGCATGTTTACCATGGTGTAGCATCTCCTCTTCTTTTCAAAACAGTTTGAAGATGTCTGGGCATCGAGGTTATGAGTTTCGGGAGTTTTGGTGTTGGAATTTAGTCCCATTCTTGCCTGATATAGGTTTCTAGCTGCTGAAGAGTTTGTGGTCGTCTTTTGACGTATTTTTCGTTTAATGATCTGCCAAGGTGAAAGATCTGGACTGCAGGCAGGCCAATTCAGCACAGGACTCTTCTACTATGAAGCCATGCTGTTGTAATAGCTACAGTATGTGGTTTTGCATTGTCCTGATGAAATAGACAAGGCCTTCCCTTTAATAGACGTCATCTGGAGGGGAGCATATGTTGCTCTAAAACCTTTATATACCTTTCTGCATTCATAGTGCCTTCCAAAACATGCAAACTGCCCATACCGTATGCACTTATGCACCCCCAAACCATCAGAGATGCTGGCTTTTGAACTGAACGCTGATAACACGGTGGAAGGTCTCCCTCCTCTTTTGCCCGGAGGACACGGCATCCGTGATTTCCAACAAGAATGTCAAATTTGGACTCGTCTGACCATAGAACACTTTTCCACTTTGAAACAGTCCATTTTAAATGATCCTTGGCCCACAGGACACGACGGTGCTTCTGGACCATGTTCACATATGGCTTCTTTTTTGCATGATAGAGCTTTAGTTGGCATCTGCAGATGGCACGCCGGGTTGTGTTTACCGACAGTGGTTTCTGGAAGTATTCCTGGGCCCATTTAGTAATGTCAACGACAGAATCATGCCAATGAGTGATGCAGTGTCATCTGAGGGCCCGAAGACCACGGGCATTCAAAAAAGGATTTCTTCAGTTTCTCTGAATCTTTTGATGACATTATGCACTGTAGATGATGAGATTTGCAAAGCCTTTGCAGTTTGATGTTGTTTTTAAAGTATTCCACAATCTTTTTATGCACTCTTTCACAGATTGGAGAGCCTCTGCCCATCTTTACTTCTGAGAGACTCTGCCTAAGACATCCCTTTTATAGCTAATCATGTTACAGACCTGATGTCAATTAACTTAATTAGTTGCTAGATGTTCTCCCAGCTGAATCTTTTCAAAATTTCTTGCTTTTTCAGCCCTTTGTTGCCCCTGTGCCAACTTTTTTGAGACCTGTAGCAGGCATCAAATTTGAAATGAGCTCATTTAGTGGATAAAAGTGTAAAATTTCTCCGTTTAAACATTTGTTATGTTCTCTATGTTCTATTGTGAATAAAATATTGGCTCATGTGATTTGAAAGTCTTTTAGTTTTCATTTTATTCAAATTTAAAAATGTCCCAACATTTCCGGAATTCGGGTTGTAAAAAATTTCTTGTAAATCTCAACTTAAACATTAATGTAATCAAATTAAATATAAAACCAAAGCTATTTGCCACTGCCAGGGCATTAAGGTTTTTATAGAAAATATTTTATAGTTTGTTACAGAAAAACAAGTTTTGCTCAGAGTCCAGAGCCTCGATCAGAACCGAACGCAACAGGGTGTGGTGCGGGACAACACTTGATGGGCGAGTGCAGGTGTGGGCAGTTTGAGAGACTCGTGTGTGCGGGATGCGGGAGAATAAGAATAAGAAGGGTATATTCACACTAGGCAATCTCAACCGTGCCCGAGTGCAATTGACCCCCAAAACCTGGTTCGTTTGACTAGTGTGATCGCTCCGGTTGATTTAGCCGGCCCTGGCTCGGTTGGAAGAAGTGGGCCAGAGCACGGTTCAGTTAGGCTCGGGCACGGTACGTATGTAGTGTGATACGAGCAGCATGATTGCGTGTACATTTCTGAGCGGCAAAAGCGATAGATCTGTAAAGTAATATATTGTGAGAGGGCCATGTGTTACCACGTCCCAGTAAATGACTCAAAATAATAAACCACAAAGTTAACAAAAAGATGCACTCCACTGTGCTGAGCGAGAGCTGTCTTCACATGCTATCGGAAACTTCCTATTTCCCACTTATGAAGTCGTGATTACAAGCTCGTTGCATTCTTTTCTGTTAAAAATAACAGTGAACAGTGTTTTGTGAATGTTGATGCTTAAATAATTTTATAGGGAGTGTTCATGTGAACTCTCCTGCAGTCTTAGGCCCACCCCATATACTCTCATTGGCTGAAACGCGTGATAACGCCCATCCCAATCCAATACTGATCAACATCCCACCCCTCCTGTGACCCATGGTTTGTCTGTATGTGTATTCAGAGCCCGAGCAACGGACTTTCAAAATAATAATAATAATAATAAAACTGCGTTAATGAGCGATAAAATAATTGTCTGCCTTAATTAATCTGTTAACGCAATAATAATGCGTTAACTTGCCCAGCCCTAATTATTATACTATATTATATTATATTATATTATATTATATTATGTTATATTACATATTTGTGGCCATTTATTATTATTTTGTTCCCTCATTTATAGTTAAATCAGTTAAAATGAGGGAACAAATTAATAGAGCATGGGAACAAATTTCTGCCTCAGACTAAAAGTTGTTTTAAAAATTGCAACTTTATATTTCACAATTTCATGACTTCATATATTACAACTGTATATTAATTTCTCATAATTACAATTTTATATCTCAGAATTGATTTCTGAGAATTATAACTTTTTGTTTCTCACATTTGTGACTTTCTATTTCACATGAAGTATAAAATTTATTATTTATTTAAAACTTTCTCACAAATATTTAAAAAATACTTCTTCGGTGTGAATACGCATTTAGAGTTAGGGTACAGTAATTATACTCAACTAAATTTATAAATATTAGAAATAGGCTATATAGGAGGTTCTTACAAGGTGTACAAGTTTGTGTGTAAAATTGCTGAGAGAATGCAAGTCACTGTCCTCGTTCTGTCACTTGGGTGAGGTGCTGTCTGGATGAGTCTTTTTCTGAATGATAACTGAAATCATTTTGTCATTCTTGCTGACATTTCATCTGTGTATCACAGAGTTCCACCATAAAGCTGATATAAACCCCTGTCGTGTCCTTTACATAACATAAACCCATCCACATACACACACAGGATCTAGAGTCTCTAGAGAATGATGTAATTATAGCTTCAGCCAGCATTACAGGAGATTAAAAATTAGCATACATCCCATGCTGCCCCATTAACTATTACTTGCACTTGCTGTTGGCAAGAGACACACTAATAGACACAAATACAAACACACACACACCGCTCTGCCATTGCTGGAAGAAACGGGTCAGTCAAGTTGCCCTTCACTGAGCCAGCTGAGAAAAGACGGAAAGATGGAGAATGAGTGAGTGAGTAAACTAGAGGGGGAGAGCGGAAAAGAAATTGAAACAGTCGCTTTCCGCTGAGATGATTAGTCAGGATGAAATTCATTCATGAAGTTAAAATGGCCTAGTTTTCTCCACTCTAGTTCTTTCTCTCCGCCCTCCAGTGTGTGTAGGAAACTGCCTGTTTGTGTCTGTTTGATTATTCCATGAACTCTTTCCACAAAGCTTAGCATCTCTAGCTGACATCACCAGTTACTGGCAGTAGTGCACTCAGGGTACGTTCCAACTGCCGATAATGCAAAGTGAACTTCACAGGGTATACAGCATGAGGAATAAGTGTATATCAGTATGTATCATTTCACAGGAAGTGGAAAGACAATTTATCAAGACCAAGTAAATACTACACATACTGTACATATCATAAATAAGCCACATTTATTTTCATATTAAACTGCAACAGGCATTTACCTATATAGATTCTAAATATCTTTAAAAAAATCTAATATATATATATATATATATATATATATATATGAGCCTGATAAAAATTAAAAATGCTCATTTTATATATATATATATATATATATATATATATATATATATATATGAGCCTGATAAAAATGTTCATTTTAGATCCCAATTTCAGACGGCACTTTTGCATATGAAGGCTTTTGCATATGAACTCTTCAAATATATATATGTAAATATATATATATATATACACATACATATATACATTTATATATATATATATATATATATATATATATATACATACACACACACACACACACATATACACACACATACATATATATATATATATATATATATATATCCAAAACACACACATATATATCCTATTAAACCCAAAAAAGACAACCTCTACAGATACGCCCTATTCAGTGCGTAGAGACCCTGTAAATGAGAACACATCTGCACACACACTAAGCGTGGCCTGCTTTCCTCGTTTCTCAGCACTGGTAGCTCAGCTGTGTATAATTAATCCTGTCTCAAGCAGAGTGTTAAACTCTATTCTCACTAAAAAGTCCTTGGAGAAGCCTATTAACTCACTTCATAACCACACACATTCAGGATTAGTGACTGTACTGAGAGGGCAGTGGTGGGACATGATGCGAGCAGAACGAATAAAACGTGAAGCATCAAAGACGATCACATGCACAATAGACCAGTAATGGGCCTGTGCAGCCCCATACGGCTTTGTGGGTTAGCAATGACATTAAAAATAATACACGCTGACTGACCTACCCTTCTGCTAAGCCTTAGCAGTGCTAATATTTCATGCTAACATATGTCATGACACTCTGGTAACACCTTGCAATACTGTAATACTTTACTTCTATGCTGTACTACTAGTAGTGGGCAATATAACGGTAGGCACGATTAACCGGTAGAGATTTTCAACTATTGTCTCTATTGCAGTTACAAGGTCACGTGACTTTGCTGTACTACGTGGTCACTAAAACTTATAGTTTGCACACATTAAGCATCGTGGTTAAAAAAAAAAAAAAAAAAAAAAAAAGCGATTTAAGCCACAATCAGCAGCTAAAGAGAACTCATTTTACTATATGCGCACGCTGTCTGAGAGACTGTTTCTGAGCACAGTCAGAGAGACATGCACACTCGGGTGCTCACAGACTGTGCGAGTATTGAACTGAGTTTTTTTGCCGCTTTATAGGTCTTGAACGGTTTAAAAAAAACACACTTGTATGTGTCAAAATGCCGGTATTTGCAAGTATCCTCGTAAACACAGTAATTTAGGTCTTAAAGGGATAAAAATGAAAATTCTTTCATTAATTATTCACCCTCATGTTGTTCCAAACCCGTAAGACCTCCGTTCATCTTCGGAACACAAATTAAGATATTTTTTGATGAAATCTGTGAGCTCTCTGACCGTCCCATAGACACTCCCAAGTGTCCTAACACAATCAAGGTCCAGAAGCATAAGAAGGAGATCGGTAAAAAAAAAAAATCCAGGGGTTTAACCGTAATTTTACAAAGCTACGAGAATACTTTTTGTGCGCAAAAGAAAAAAAACGAAACGATATTATTCAACAATTCCTCTCTTCCGCATCACCCTGGTGCCACTTTGGAGAGTATCCACTGAACGTAAATGGTGTATGCTGTTCTGTGTCAGCTGCGCCACGCGGAGTGACAGATGTGTATATTGGATCCAGGCAGCTCTTAAAGTGACAGCAGTCTAATATCCCTGCTGTCTGTCATTCATGTTGATCAAACAACAAAAGAGAAAAACTCTCACTGTTCTTGAGTAAATCACTTTTGTAACTTTAATAAGAAGAAATATACAGTATATTTAATTTACACAGTGAAGAATATGCAGTGTTTTTATACATTTGATTACTTTATACAATCTATCTAGCATTTCTTATTTATTTTTTTCTAATGTATTTTTTGTCCTATTGCTTATAATTTGTTTCTTATTCTTTTTTAATCGCTGACTGTTTACTTGTCTTCAGTGAGCTTTTTTTAAATTTAGTCTAGTATTAATTTTTTTTTGTGATATTGTCACTGATGACAAGAATGATAAAATTTCTATGGTATCATAAAATTTGATATCATAAAGACCTTAGCAAAAATACCTACTATATTTTGCGAAATATATCATTACCGTGAAATAAAATTACTTATATCGTGATATAAGATTTTGGTCATATCGCTCACCCCTACTATCTACTTTATATTACTATAGTACTGTTGAATGTCATACAGTGCTAAAAGAAATCCTAATCATTTCCGTTCTCTCACCCACAGCATCTAAATCCCGCCCCTGCAGTGAGGAGTACCGTCGCATGCCTCCACCCAAACCCAAACGCAACCCCAACACCCAGCTCAGCACATCCTTTGACGAGTCTTACATCCAAAACCACGGCAGCAAGGCTAAGTCCGCCTCTCTGCCGCGGCAACACAAAAAGAAGTCTGCCTCTCAGAATCAAAGCCCCGCCCCTGACACTGACGATGAGACGGAACCTGTTTATATAGAGATGGTGGGGAACATCTTACGAGACTTCAGTCGAATTGCAGGAGCTAATGGTGACGAAGAGGACGACCAAGGTGAAAGTGTGTACGAGGAGATGAAATATCCTGCCTACGATGATTTACCTTCATCTTTAGACCACGCACAGTCGCGATGGGAGCAATGTCCCACTGCTTTGGTGCCGGAAGTCGAACTTACACGACCCACCACTCCACGTGGTTCGGTGTGTGACATTCCCGCCCCGTTCCCGAATCTGCTTTCCCATCGACCTCCTCTACTAGTATTCCCACCTGCACCAGCCCAATGTTCGCCCAACTCTGACGAATCCCCTCTTACTCCACTGGATGTCACCAAACTGCCCATGTTGGAGAACGTCGGGTATGGGAAACCTGGTGCATCCCCAACTAGCGCCGAGCCTGGACCACCACTGGAGCCGCAGCAGGTGTCTGGTAAACACCACCACCACCACCACCACCACCATCACCATAAGAAGTCAGCAGAGACTAAGGAGCAACAAACAATCACAGCATCAGGACGATCGTCTGCTCCTCCTCTGCCATCTGCGCTGTATAAAAGCGGTGGATCGTCTGCAGCGCACGGCTACCCAAGGAGCCACTCCGCCTGCCCGTCCCCCGTCAGTATGGGTCGCGCATTAACGCCGCTCACCCTGAAGCGCCCCCCACCGTACGACGCTCTCATGACCGGGACGATTCCTCGCAGTGTGTCTGGAGTTCCGCATGGATCGCGTGAGAGCGGGCGGCTCTCGAATTCCTCCAGTGTGCATGGAGGGTCCATGCAAAACGTCTCCACTGCGTCTGGCTCAAGCTCAGGGTCGGGAGGTCGAGGCAGCCGTACGCCAACCAGTCCTTTGGATGAGCTCAGCAACTTGTTCTCTTCCGGACGTAACATGTTGAAGAAAGGTTCTGGAAGCCGCAAGAGTAAGGAGTCAACGGATGGTGAGTAAAATGTTATAACTGATCTAAACGTGTTACCAAAAACAAAGTTTGGGGTCGGCAAGTCTTATATGCTCGGCAAAGCTGCATTTATTTAATCAAAAATACAATAAATAGTAATATTGGTAAATACTATTACCATTTAAAATAACAGTTTTCTATTTTAATATATTTTAAAATGTAATTTATTCCTGTGATGACAAAGCTGAAATTTTAGCATCATTACTCCAGTCTACAGTGTCACATCATCCTTAAGAAATCATTTTAATATGCTGATTAAGATTTTATTAGATTAGATTTAAATTTAGATTAAGTAGAAATCTTTTGTAACATTATAAATGACTTTTCCTAAAAAAAATAAAAAAATAAATAAATAAATAAAAATCTGACACAAAACTGTCGAACAGCAACTTGACTGGTTTTATATATCTTTAAATTGCAGTTAAATTATCACAGTTTTTTAAGTTATATGCATTGGTCAATAAAGGGTACACAGTATAATAGGATATTTGATTGTGCATTTCTCCAATTTTTCACATATTGTTCACCTTTATGAGATTACAATAAAAATTAATTTCAATTTATTCGTCATTTTCTTATTTTATAAATAAATAAATAAATGAAAGGATGAAACTGGGCTACAGTGAGACACTTACAGTGGAAGTAAATGAGACCAAGCTGTTAATGTTAAAATACTCAGTTTCAAAAGTATAGCAACATGATGTAAACAATATGCATGTTAACATGATTTCTGTGTGAAAAAAACACTTACTAACCTTTCTGTTTAAAATTATGTCATGGCAATGAAGTAGTAAAATTGGACAACACAACACCATAAACCCTAAAATAATTGTAAAAATGACGATGAAACCATTACAGCTCAAATAACACAAATTTTTAACAGAGGAATAATATAATGATATAATAGATCATTTTAAGCTTTGTGCCTCAGTGTAACTTTGATTTAAATTATTTGTGTTAAATTGTGTGTTTTTTTTAAGCCACAAATACTGTCTGGAATATGTCCAAAATAGATTTCAGCTATTTAACTGTTATATGTGACCCTGGAGCACAAAACCAGTCTTAAGTCGCTGGGGTATATTTGTAGCAATAGCCAAAAATACATTGTATGGGTCAAAATTATCGATTTTTTTTTTATGCCAAAAATCATTAGGATATTAAGTAAAGATCATGTTCCATGAAGATATTTTGTTAATTTCTTACCGTAAATACATCAAAACTTCATTTTTGTTTAGTAATATGCATTGCTAAGAACTTCATTTGAACAATTTTTAAAGGCGATTTTCTCAGTATTTTGATTTTTTTGCACCCTCAGATTCCAGATTTTCAAATAGTTGTATCTCGGCCAAATATTGTCCGATCCTAACAAACCATACATCAATGGAAAGCTTATTTATTCAGCTTTTAGATAATGTATAAATCTAAATTTCAAAAAATTGACACTTAAGACTGGTTTTGTGGTCCAGGGTCACATATGTGAAAATACAAGAAAATAATTGTCAGCCTATTAATATCAGTGCAAGTAGAAAATTAGCAATCTAGAAAAAGTACTAAGACTTTTGATTAATTAGATCCACAAATGTTAAACCCGGCAAATACTGGAATTGAAGGGTTAACAGTGAGATATCTGGGGGGCGATTGGTAGCCGTCTCAGTTATAACTTCAAAGTGAGGGATGTTGTCTCATACAGCAAAGCCTGATTGGGTTTAAAGAGCGTGTGTAATCGTCTTGAGAGCTGCAGCTAAGGACTTTTTTCCAAACTGTTATTTTTTCTCATGTGTGGAGGAGAGATGGCTTTCATGTCCTATTTCCACGGTCCACTTCCATCACCCCAGGTGTGTCTGTGTGCAATTGTGTGTTTGAGCCTATTCACAGATTAAAAATTGAGCGATCAACCTACGCACAGACCATTCAGCATGCTTACAGTGTGCGGGGCACAGAGAGTGAGAAAATGACCCAGATTCTCCCACCCAAACAGAGCCTCTTCACATCAAATGTGAAGGTCGCCAGATTGTTGCATTGCGAGGGTTGCTGAGTCCCTTCCTCATGAGCCTTTCAAATCTTGATTAAAATTGTAATGGATTCATTCTGCAACACTTCAGGTTAATGAGTAAAGGCCATAATGTTGAACCCCAAATACACACACACTATTGTTATTTTTTACTTATATTTATAAGAAGCCAAAACTCAACTCACCTTAATATAAGGCATATACACCATACAGGTACACACACACACTGAAGCAGTCAGTCTGTCCATCACAGTCAATTTTACGCTACCCAGTCCAGCAGAGACACACAAACACACACAGACTCCTCCTGTCAGTATGTCTTCCACGGATCTGTGACTTGGGCTTCGTGCCTGACAGAGTGTGGAGGTGTGTGAGATTAACAGGCTGCTGGCGTTAGTGTGTGTGTGTGTGTGTGTTTGCCTGACACACACAGAGAAAAGCCAGAGATAGTGAAGAATCTGTCACAGTGATCCAAAACAAACCAGTATCTCATTCTCATTTACAGCACAACATCAGTCTGCTAAGAAACACGGCTGTGACCACATGTGAGATTATGATCGGAATTCACTCATCCATTTCTGATATATTCAGATTTAGTCTCGCAAGTGATTTAAAAACCTTGCGAATGCAGTATTATTACAGAATGTTTTTAATATATTGTAATATATTTTAATAAATTAAAGAATCATTTATTCCTGTGATGGCAAAGCTAAATGTTTAACAGGCATTTCAGTCTTCGGTGTCACTTAATCTTTCAGAAGTCATCCTAAAATGCTGATTTGAATCATCCTTATTATTCTCAATGCTGAAAACGTTTTTTCCTTTTTTAATGTAAACATTTTCAAGATCCTATGATGAATTGGAAGTTCAAACGAACATCATTTATTGGAAAATTAATTTTTTTGTAATATTATAAATGTATTTAGTCACTTTTAATCAATTTAATGTGTTCTTGCTGAATAAAAGTAATTTCTTTCTTTCTTATATATATTAAGCCAATAATGTCATGTCCTATTTGTCCTTATTTAAAAAGCCCTTTGTTTCTATGCCAGGTTTGAAAAAAAAAAGAAATACAATAAAATAAAGAAAGAATGAAAGTTCGTTTTAATTTTTAATTTAAATTATCTTTAATGTAAAAAGTTTTTTTTAAGATTATAAAGATTTATGATCTTTTGATCATTGTAGATTTACAATATCAGCTATCAGATGACCTATCAGCCATAATATAAAAACAATTACTGATCATATCTGCCTAAATGTCTATGGCAGTGCCTGTTCACTATTCAATCAGATTATTTATGTTTTATGGGGCGTCATTGATTGAATAAACCTTCTTCTTTACAGATCTCATATTGAAGGTCACTCTTACTTAAACTTCACGCTTGGGCTGTAAATGGGCATTTTCAGGTCCACCCATTTAGGGATAAAACAATCAATGTCTGAGCTCTTCCTGTTCAGGGCAGTTATCCCGGTCCAAATCCTGTTAGGGAATTCTACTACAACTCAGCATGACACCATTCGGCGCCAGAAAGACATACAGAGTCTGAACACGTGCCAGTGTCAAGTGGCACGCAATAGTGTTTGTGGATTAAAGATCAGTCTTAAAGTCTTATCTGTCTTAAAGATCAGTCTAATTTAAATGTGATATGAGTTTGTTTTTATTATGCCCTACAGTGCCCATAAATGGCTCCAAATATGACTTAACAGACAGCAGTCTCCTGCTACGCCTTAATGTATGCAGCTGTATTTAAATTTAATAGTGCTTTTCCTGAAGCATCGAAAATCTTAATAGTTTCTAAAATTAAGTGTCTGAGTAACTTCACATACTCTAAGGTTACATTAGCATATACTAATAATGATCCTACGCATTTAATATATTTCCTCATCATTATGGCTCTGAGGATGGCATATATTAGCATAATTTAGAGGCACAGAAGTGCTTACATTGTGCCTTGCTGTGACATAGAGAGCTGATCTGAGTAATATGAACATAATGGCAGATCAGGTTAGCTGTCAGGCTGAAAACAGAGAATATGATTGAGAAGAATTTCTGATCAGGATCTTCCAAGAATGTGCCATTACACAGAGACAAACTGACTCCAGTGCAACAAAATACTTACATATAATGTTATAGTTTCCATTATGACAATTTCATTCTGGTAGTTTCAAAGCACCTCTCTGTTTTCTATTCCATCTAATCCGCCTTTATGGCAGCATAGATTACCATAACTTTTATATGACATCACTATATATACATATATATATATATATATATATATAGTTGTATATATAAATATAAATATATTACAAAAAGATATATATATTGAAGAAAAAATATATTTAATACAGCAAATATATAAATAGAATTATATTAAAAATATTTCTAAAAATATAAATATTATATATATATATATATATATATATATGTGTGTGTGTGTGTGTGTGTACTTGTTTTTATATTCCGGTGGGGACTTAAACCTGAATACACACAGACTCATGGGGACTTGTGTCATGGTGGGGACCTAAATTGAGGTCCCCACGGGTAAACAAGCTCATAAATCATACACAATGAACTTTTCTGAAAATGTAAAAAGGCAGAAAGTTTCCTGTAAGGGGTAGGTTTAGGTGTAGGGTTGGTGTAGGGCAATAGAAAATACGGTCTGTACAGCAGATAAACCATTACGCCTATGAGAGTCCCCACAAGGATAGCGAAACAAGTGAGCGTGTGTGTGTGTGTGTGTGTATATATATATATATATATATATAGAAACATTTTAATCCAACCATTCCAATCTATGTTGAGCAGAGTTCTCAGAAATTTTAGTGGAGTACCTGCATTAAATGAACTTCAGATGTGCTTCACAAGATCTCCGCCACTGCATATTGATATAATACATATTGAAGAAGCTCTATGAACAGTTAATTGTGCATGTACTATGTATAATTATGCATAATTGTGCCTGTGCTTTTGCAGATTTTCAATTTCTTTTAATTCCATATCTCCATATCACTTTCTATCACTTTCAGAGCTACTTGTCCTAGTAGTGGTTTCAGTCTCATCTACAGAAGCCTTTTTCCACCTCACTGTAAAAACGAACTGATAAATACATAAAAAACAAGGCGAACTTTATTTTTTTAATAATTGCAACTTTATTCCTCACAGTTGTAACTTTATGTCGGAAATGCTACTTTGTTTTCTCATAATTGCGAGTTTATATCTCACAATGTGACTTTATATCTTGCAATGGGGCTTTAAACTTCATTAATGCAATTTTATATCCCACATTGAGACTTTATGTCTTATTATAAACTATCACACAATTAGCTTGCTTTTTATTTTTTACTCTGTGACTGAAACTGGCCTCCGTACTCATCTGTTTCTCCCCACCTCTGTGCCTGATTGCAACAAATCCCTTAAGCTAAGAAAACTCTTAGTTGTAATTATAAACAAATGATCGCTAAAAGAGGTTTGGTGCAATCGGCGGCTGATCTTTAGATCCCTAAACGAGAACTGACCCTGGAGATAAACTACAACCTGTCTCTTGTTTGGCTCCTGCTGTGGCTTTTAGTCTTGTTTCAGTGGTCTTGTTTGTGTCCATTACCTCTGAGTGCCAAAAGATATTTGGCATGGCATTTCATTCTAACTGGATGAGGAGAACATGTTTCTATGTTGGCTGCTGTTTGCTGAAAAGCCTTGTAGAACAACCTGACCCTGTGAACACTGACAAGAACACAGTCCTGCCAACATACACCTAAAATTCCCTCTGCTAATGGACTCACATTCACACACACACACAGAGAGACTATATGCAGGCATTGACCGTGTGCATGTTAATAAGTAAATATGATAAATTTGTCGCAGACTTAGCATTAGCGGCCAACGCTAATGACAGTGGACACTAATTAAATGTAGACTAATGGAGCAGGACACCACAGACTAATGGGATTTCAACAGACGTGGCCAGACAGTGTGTGTGTGTTTCCAGAGAGATAAAGTATGGTAAATAAGGTTTTCGAGTAGCTAATGTGAGACCAGAATGCAAAATAAGCTAACATTGCCAACGTCAGCAGAGGACTATAAGGGACACACCATTTTTTATTTCTTTTATGAGAACATGGGTCATTTCTTTACACCAAAAATATATATTTTATAAAAACAGAAATTGCACGGAGTTGTAAACTGTATGTGTTTGATTCACTAAAAAGAACTGATTCATTCAAGAACTGAGTGTCACGGTGCACACACGAGGGAGGACACAGGAACACGCTGACGAGGACGTAACTCAAATACAGTCTTTAGACATCAGGGCAGGGCAGGGCAGGGCAGGGCAAGACAAGACAAGACAAGACAAGACAAGGCAAGGCAAGGCAAGGCAAGGCAGACACAGGAACACTGGGGAGTAACGAGTAGACCAGATGACACGAAAATGAACAGGCATGAACTAATATACACGCTAATTACAAACACAGCTGAACGGACTTAACTCATAATCACATTAAACAAGGACAGGAAACAAACCAAATAAGGAAACAAGAGGCGGGAACACATGACACACACGACAGAACCCTGACACTGAGTCATTAATTTGGAAATCGGACAACACTGGTTGTGCCACGCTGTATGTTTATGATTCACTAAAAAGATTAGGCTCATAAAAAATTATTCATTCAGGTTTCGGACTACTCTGGTTGCAACATACTGTATGTCTTCGACTGTCTAAAAAGAACCGGTTCATAAGAATCAACGTCAGTTGGTTTTCTAGTTTCTTTTTTTCAGTAGAACCAGTTTACAGTTCACAAATCTAAAAAGAGGCACTGTGTGTAAGTAGAAAAGATTCCTGAAGTGAATGAATTTAAGATGCAATCGCTATGAAACAGCATGGCACGATTCTGTTTCCCAACCCTATGCAATGCTGCATGAACTGAAATGAACTGAATTAGCTCATGCCTTTTATTAGCATAAGGCTTCAGTTGCTACACATACATACACACACACACACACACATACACACACACACACACTGATGACATATCCTGATGTCACCTTCAATTCCTACGCCCATAAGTGTCAGACGATATATAGCTAAGTACACGTCTATATGGACAATACGGACACACATTCAGATACTCTTGCCAGCTGAAATAATTGAAAAGCTTTCATCTGTTAGTAAAGCAATTTCCCTAATGTCTTCAGAGCCAGTGAAAGACGTGATGAATGTGACTGCTAATGGATCCCCTGTGAGGGGAGAGAGATTAAGAGAGAGATGGAATGAAAAAAATACAGAGATAAAGGGATTGACCGTATGAAAGAGGAAAGAATGGAGGGTAAAAACAAAGAAATGTCAAGTTGGAGCATAAGTAAACATGTCTTCTATTGTTATTTTTTATATTTATTCAATACTAACCAAGTTTATTACACAAGCAACTGTAATTTAAACCTTGAATATTTATGTTTGATTATATATATAATTTTTTTTCCTCAGTATAGTATGTGAACTAGTCTAAATAGTAGCATGCTACAGTACACTGTTGACATTTATTTCATGTTTATTATAGCAAATGGTGTCCTTTTATTTTTATTAACAGAAACTTTTAACTTTATTTATTTATATATTCAATATATATTTTTTAAAATAAATATTATAGAGTATAATATGTTTTAGCAGTCTGATCAAATAAATGTAACAACATTTTTTTTTTTTTTAATAACTGTTGATATTACCTCTGGTTTATCAATTTGGAAACTGAACTGTTGTATACTGCATCCTTTTGAAAAATGTTATCCAGTTATTTCATGCATGCAGAAATTCTAAACACACTTTGCAAAATATACATACTGAATACTGCAGAAACAGCAATAAGATAGTGTGGTATTCTAAGTGGTTTTGTCTCTTTTGTGACACCTAGGGATAATATACATGTACTACAACACTATTACAAATCAAAGCACTCATGCGTGAAACTGCAAAATCATTCTCATAAAAACAGAGAGCTGGAGACTTATACTGTGTACTTAAATCTCTGCCTCTTTTTCTCTCTTCTAGGTGAGAGTAAAGGCAGAAGTGACAGCAGGGACAGAGCCCTTCGTAGCTCTTCTCCGAAATCACAGGATTGGGAAACGCCCACAGGACAATCAGCCACGCCCACAGCCACGCCCAGTCGGTTCGGCCGCTCCTCCATCAGCCCGACCACCATGCTCGGAGGTGCGTCCTATCCATAAAAACATATAATGATGTACATTTTGGATACTTATTTAGCATATTCTCTTTCATTTTAGAAACAAAAGTCGGGTGTAAACTCGGTCGCTCCGCATCCACATCAGGAGTCCCGTCCCCTGTGGGAACGCCCCAAAGACACGCCTCCGACGCCTCCGCCCATCCGTGCGGGACCCCGTTCCAGGTACAACCCCCTTATTCCTCAGAATGAGCGAGAGATGGCATGCGTGTGGAATTCGGTTCCTGTCTCCGTGTCTGTCGGCAATACCTTCATGTCTTTGACCTTTGACCCCACGGCTGCGTGTATATCCTATTCTGTCTGCCGCTCTGCTGCTTCCGCTGCCGTGTGTTTCGTTTGGCTCACGGCGTTCATCGTCTGTCTATGTAGATGCGTATGTGTGTGTTGTTTGTGTTTGGTCCAGATCAGGGCTGCCTTCCCATCATGCCCTGAAGAGGCTCTCACATTTAATTTGTCCTCTGTGAGTTTATGCCAAGAGATCCACAATCAGGGTTTTATACATCAGACAGTTTAAGCACTTGAGAGAAGGTTCAACTGATCTGAATCTGAATGAGAACCTCTTCAGAGCGGCGGCGGACAGCTTTACTCTCGACCCGCAGCATCCTCAATCTGTTCGGTCTCTATCACAATGTTTCAGACGTTGTGGTTGGGTTCCTCAGATGTACAGACATCAAACACAGCTGTTAATGCCATGAAACTGGAATAACTGGAGCCTCAATCCAAAGCATACACCATATGATTGAAATATTGACAATATGATTGACAATTTCCTCAAAACACCCCAGGAGCTTTAGAACTGCTTGAAAATCATTCAGAGAATGGACAAAACGGCCATAAATAAGTGCAGGATATTCAATGCATATATAACTTATATTAAGGCTGTCAAATGATTAACATATTTAATTAAAATTATTTTATTCTGTAAGTAATGTGTTAATGCATACAGCTCCAAAAAAACTAAATAATACAAAAAAAAAGAAAAGGCATGGACATCCTCATACTCAACAAGACTGCATACAGTAAAACATTGTGAAATTTTATTACAATTTCAATAATTTTTTTCTTTTTTAATATATTTTAAGATGTAATTTATTTCTGTGATGGCAAAGCTGAATTTTCAGCAGATCACGTGATCCTTCAGAAATCATTCTAATATGCAGATTTTTTTTTCAGGATTCTTTGATAATATACAGTTCAAAAGAACAGCATTTATTGGAAATAATCTTATCTTTGCATAAATTAAAAGTATCAATTCATTTTTTTTTTTTTTTTTTTTTTTTAAATCTTACTGACCTCAAACTTTTGAACACTTGTTTATGGAAGTTTTATGATGTTTACTTAAAAGAAAGAGCTGTAAGTGCCACTTTAAATTAAAAGTTCAGCATTTTCTATTCAACGGGTAAATTTAACCAAACGGCTGTTTGATGTGTGTATATATGTATCCAGACATGGCATTTATATCAGTGTCACATGTCAAATGCTCTCTCCTGTTTGTCTGTGCGGCCTTATTTGAGCAGGTTTTTAGAGCTATTGTATAATGTACAAAAATCCTGTAATAATGATGATGTTTTCCACGTCACTCTCACAGAGACTGGGGAGTCAGTTACACAACTCACTACACAAACTCCCCAAAACACACTCTTTATATCACAACTGACGAAAGCTGATGAGAAAACACCCACTCTTTTATAGGAACACAGTAATGTGCCATACAAAACAGATATGACGTACACACAATTACTCACTCCGAATATTATAACATAAGATATAAAACACATTTAGTATGTTGTCGGATCTACTCTCACTCCCCAGTTCTGTGTTTGATTGTTAGCGACTGTAATTGAACTAACCCAAATAAACCTAAAAATCGAGGGATAAAACTAACCCCAACAAAACAAAAAAAATAAAACCTTGTCAAAATCATGTCTTCTCCTTCTCCGCGTCCACTGTACTTTCTGTGTCTGTCTGCTGCTTCCTTTCTCAAAAGCACAAACATGTGTGTACTGTATGCGTATATGTGTGTATGTATGTTTGTGTGTGTGCATGTTTGAAGTATGTGCTCTGTTACAAAACCTAGTTGGCAAAACCTAATTTTATTACTATGCTGCCTCCTAAAACCTTGTTTTAGCCAAAATTTAAGGCAGTATTACATGTATCCTTAAGTAATTTCAAATCTGCTGTGTTATTTTAGTATTATTTATAAACAAATATAGTATTTATTAATATAGCTTTTATTTTAAGTTTTAAGTTTAGTTTACGTCTTAGTAATTTTGTTGTGTGCATTTTTTTCATTTTATTTATATTTCTATAAAAAGCATCCATTTATTTTTATTTCAGTTTTAATCATTTTATTACTTCAACTTAAACCTATTTCAGTAAATTGACAAGGCAACATTTCTAATTTTCATTTAAATTTAAGTTTTTCCACCCGATCTCATGAAAGTGTGTATAAATAGTACGTCAAATAAAAACAAAAACCCCTGGTATTGATACGCAAAAATGGACTTTGGCATGTATGTATATATGATACGCGATGGGTAGGATTAGGGTTGTGGGGTAGATGCGTATATGTACACGAAAACTGCGTATCATATGCACGCCAACAAATTTTGTATCATATGCACGCGAAAACTGCGTGTTATATGCACGCCAAACATGTGTGTATCATGAACGCCAAAGTCCATTTTTGCGTATCAATACCACGAGTTTTTGCTTTTATTTGGCGCACTATTTATACGCATTTTCATGAGACCGGGTTCGTTTTACCATGTAATATTCATTTTTATTTCAGCATTTTTCCAATTACTCAAAGTGATTTTTAAGAGTTTAACAATAACAACACTGCCTCAAATAGTAATTAAAAATAGATTTTACTGAAAGTGTATCACACTTTTTAAACATACTAGATTATCATTTTGTTAGCTTAACAACATTAAAATTAAACTCTGCTGAAATAAGCATCTTAATTTTCAGTTAAAGTTTTAGTAATGTCATTTTGTCATTTTTATTAGTTTTTTTTAAACATGTCTGTTTTATTTTTATTTACTCTATTTTTTTTTCAGACAACATTTATTTTAAGCAACGAAATTGTTTTTATGGTTTTAGTTTTAGTTAACTATAATAACCCTAAATATAAGTACTTCACATAAGAAGTGCTATTAGAATGACACAGACTTGAGTGTTCCCAAATCACTCACTTATTGGTTACATGACATTTAGAATGCTGTCTTAGAAGGCAGCTGCCTAGGTAGGCAGCTCACTAGGTATTGAAACAGAGCTATAGTGTGTGCTCATAAGATTTTGTGTTGCCTATAAAATTGTTTTAATTTGTGTTTGTACAGGTGCATGGGCAATTTAATATGCGTGTACATGATTAAGATATTGTGTGTGCGTGTGCGTGCGTGTGTGTGTGTGTGTATGTATGTGCGTTAGAGAGCACTGAACGGCAATACATTCTGACTGCTCTGACTTTATTAGAGGACATGAATTATTAAACACATCCTTTATTATTAAAGAACACTGTGAACGCCTTCACCCTTAAAAAAATATAAGGGCCACAAAATTAAAGGCAGCGCTGCATGCACCAACATTCTCTCACCCTTGCCACCCATTAGATGCCCCCAATGCCCTGGGCATGTGGGGACAGCACTATGATGGAGATGATCGAGAAAAAACGTCACCTGTGCAAGGAGATAAAAGCCAGACAGAGACCATCAGACAAAGCCCTGTGCAAGCAGGAGAGCATGCCCATCCTGCCCAGCTGGAAGAAGACCAACGGGGGCAAGAAATACGGGCCCCCTCCATACTCTGCCCAAACCACTGTCTTCTGGGACACTGCTATATAAAGAGTGACCAGCAAACTACAGCCATGGAGACTGAGGGGGCGTGTCCCAATATTGATTGACAGCTAGCAGGAAGTGGGACTAAGTGAAATGCACAGTGAAGGATTATCAAAACTCCCTGGTTTCCTATCGCTGTTTATATTTGATATTTTTATATTGGAGATAACTGTCTTAATATAAAATATGATTAGCGGTTTTATAAAGAGGAACTCTCGAATTGAGATCTAAGAGTGAAAATAGTACACTTTTACCCATGAGATGATATTTGTCCTCTTCGAAATGGTATTTCTATTTATTTTATATCCTTTTTTGGGGTGTTTCTATATTTGGCACTCATCCGTGTGTCTGGGGAAATAATCTATAATGTGTGGTGAAATATGTGCAGTAATTCCATTGAGAAAACACGTTGTTTTTGATGCCTATGCATTTGGTTATATGGCATGGATGGCGCTTTTGTTCATTGTCTGTTTTTCATATGAAGAGTTTATTTGAAAATGCTATATTTTTTGGTGTCTGTACTTAAATGTCGGATCGTGAAGTGTCAGGTTGTTGTTCCTATGACTTCTGGGTTGGACTTGAAAGCGATCGGCTGGATTTTGAGATATTAGGTTGGATTGGATTATGAGATAACTGGGTTATTAAAGTACAGATCGGGCAGTTGGTCAGATATTGAGCGTACGGTCAGATAAACCGCGAGGGCACTTTCTGTTTTGCGAGGTCAGCTGGTGCATTCAATTGTGAGCACTGTAAACTCACAAACACACACTAATATCAGCTGCTTTACGGCCTAACATTTGGTGCTGTTCAACTACTTTCTTGAATGTTCAACCTTAACAGCTACATGACAGTCATACACATAATACAACTGGTACAAAATTAGCATGGACGGTTCGCGTATGTTCATTAGGATTGCACATGGTCAGGGATTGGATTATGAAAATTCATAAATCTTGTCTTCTACCATGTCAGATAGTATCTGGAATACAGACACCGTCTTTTTATGAAGCACTATGCAGACATACTGTCAGTTTACATGCTCATATATCACTGCGACATGAGTCAAGGGCAGGCAATATCATACTGAAAAGGCTCAGAAAGAAAAGACCAGGCCATCATTTACTCCGATCAGATGCTGTGCATCAAGGCTTCATCCATAGCTTTACCACGCAATCAAAGAGCCATGCTGGTGCATTCAAGCACACTTGACTATATGTGAACTAGTTATCATAAGAGTTTCCCCACTAGCAAGTCAAGCACAGTTTTATCATGGAAGGAGAGTAAATGCCTTTCTTTGTGCATGTCTGGAATCAGATCAAACAATTTGGGGCAAGAAACATACTAAATGCAAGTATACAAACAAATGCATGGCTAACGCTTTGGAAGCGATTGGTTTCTTAAAGGGACAGTTCACCCAAAATGAAAATTCTGTCATCATTTAGTAACCCTTAAGTTGTTCCAAACCTATATGAGTTTCTTTCTTCTGTTAAGCACAAAAGATGATATTTTGAAGAATGTTGGTATCCAAACAGTTGACAGTAGCCATTGACTTCCACAGTATAGAAAAAAAATACTATGGAAGTCGATGGCTACTGTCAACTGTTTGGAGGGCGAGTAAATTATGACAGAATTTTCATTTTTGGGTGAACTATCCCTTTAATTGTGGCAGTAAAAAAATCTCAGTATTTAAGAAGGCAATAGACCCTAGTGAAAAACATACTAAAATGTGTTTGAAATACATTTACTAAATACAAAATACATTAATTTTTTTTACTAGGGGAGAGCTGCAGGAATGAGTCCTAAACATAGAGATAAGTTGCATTTTTGAATTTCAATTTGTTTTTAAATGAATTTTTGGTTAAATACCTGAAATACGGTCTGTGATTAACACAAGCTCAAGATTTTTGTACTACAACATAAAATACAGTAAGTACCACTAGAGATTTTTAAAAAGATTTTACGTGTCTTGAATGAGGGGATTGCTAACAAATTGCTAGCAGGAAAACTCACCTGCTTCTACAGCCTTGTTGTGTTTATACTTAAACTCTTGCAAATTATTCCAACTCAAACTTTTCAACTTGTAGAATTTAAATCAAGATTGAAAAAGTTTTTGGTAGCTGACATTTGTATTTAGGCTTCAAAATTCATAAATGTTGTGTTCTTTTGTGAAGAATGTCATGTTAGTCACTTATTTTATGCCGTTATCCAAAAGTCAGTGGAAAAAACCTACTGGCTTTTTGTTGATGGAACCAAGGTGATGCAAACATCCGGGATGGCCGACAAAATACATCATCCCTGCAACACTTTATAGCATTGGTCTCAAACTCAGTTCCTGGAGGGCCACAGCTCTGCAGAGTTTAGCTCCAACCCTAATCAAACACACCTGATCCAGCTAATCAAGCTCTTCAG
>JAFVLL020014570.1:0-88280 GCA_021397915.2 Tor tambroides | reverse complement strand
CGAGAAACAGGCGTCCTCTTTCGAGAGCGGGACCTTGAGTGTCTTCCTCTCCGTACAGATCTGGACCGTGATCTTGAGCGCCGATTCTTCCGCCGAGAAACAGATTGTTTTGATCTTGAGCGTGAACGTCTTGGTCTTCCAGTTGACCTAGATCTTGAACGATGACCACGTCGTGGAGACCTAGTCCTCGATCTTTTGTTCCTTGTGCGGGACCTTGAGTCGGAGCGATATGTTCTTCTTCCAGAGACCGACCTTGACCTGCGTCCAGTTTTCTTTGTTACTTTAGACGGTGACCGTTTTGATGGAGACCTTGAGCTTTTTCGTTTTGTTCGATCCTTCCCACCAGAGGCAGACACAGACCTGTCCCTTGAAGATGATCTATCATTATGACGTCCTGATTTACTCGACGACTGTTTTGGAGTTCTAGAGCGACTGTGTTTAGATTTTTTCCCTTTAGTGTCTGAAAGCGATCGTGACCTTGACCTGGAGAGGGAGTGTTTTTTCTTTTCTTTCTGATTCCCATTTGCTTCCTTTGAGATGTCCCTCTGCACAACTTGCTCTTTGTGCACATTCTCTTGCTTAGGAATAATATCAGGAAGTTCTTGCGCTTTACTAAAACTTTCATGTTCACCAACAGCTTCCACTTTAATGTCCCTCTCTGCAATTAGTGCATGTGCAGTCTCAGGAGACATCTTTCTTATCCCTTCTAATTTTAAACTTCCTTCTTCTTCAGTATGATCTGAAGTCATTTCTCTCTTTTTATCTTCCAATTGGGGTGTGTTATCTTTAAATTTGTCTTTTGGAAATTTAGCTGCAGTGATAGGTGACTTCCTGTCCAACTTTAAAGATGCCACTTGCAATTTTTGTGATTGTTTGGAGTCTGGCTCTGATTCTGACCCTGACGCTGAGGTACTCGCCGATCTTGAGCGAGATGAGGACTTTTTCTCCTGCTTTTCCTCCTCTTTCCGTCTTCTTTTTTTCTTCTTTTTCCCAACACGATGTTTCTGCTTTTTAACCTTGGCATCAGCTTCCACATCACTGAGGTCTGTAAAGACATATAATTGTGCTTTCACTTTACAAATGATGAATTTCACATTAAAACTCACAGTAAATCGGTTTCAAATTGTACATAAATATAGCTTGCCAGATTGTCTGTTAAACGAGAAAACATGGACATACCTTCAGTGCAGTTTTTTGTGGCATTCGCATGATCATCAGCCTCAGGGTTAGAGGAGCCATCTTTTTTCACGCTGTAAAAAAGGAAAATATTTGCTTTTAATTTAAAAGAATCTAAAAGCATCAAGGAAAAAAAAAACATTCAGCGTTGCCAAGCAACTAAACCTCTCACCTCGTTCTTGTTTGGGAATCACCATCTGACTCTACTCCAGATTCAGTGCTACTCTCCTTTTCACCCTTGCGCTTCTTACGTTTCTTCTTACTTTTGTGTTTCTTATGTTTCTTGTTTTTCTTTTTTGGGGTCTCACTCCCATCCTTTACAGTAATGGCTTCATACGGAACAGCAGTGTCAGATGGTTCATCATCTGTAGAGGTAACATACAATGTTTACAAATATATTTATGTGAAAGTAATAACTACAGTATGAAAGAAGTGTTTTCTAACAGTTATTAGAAAGTTATATTAAAAAGCTAAATGATTATAATGCAGACTTAGCTACACCTTAAAAATGGACAATAGGAACTTAATAATAACAAAATTTGAACCCCAAATATCATACTTATATCTAAAAACACAAACTGGGAATATCAGTCAAGTTATCTGTGAGAAAAATGTGGGAGATGTAAGTTATATACTGAAGCAAGCTGTCAGATAAATTAATAATGTGGCACTCCTGAAAATGCCTGAATATATGATAACATGAAAAGCACTTGTACCAACAATCACTGTGCCATTAGCAAATTTCCACATGACTGAAGCACAATGCTAAAACTGTGACAGTATGAAGTACTAAAACTTTGTAACTTACCAGGACCGGTGTTTACTGCACACTCCATTTCAAAAGCTGATTTAGCTGAATCCCAGTCTTAGTTCTGGTGATTATTTCTGTAGTCTTTGCTCTGTAAATCAGACAAAAAATGCGTTGACCCTCTGTTTTCACTCTGAAATGAAAAATACAAACAAATACATATAAATTCAACAAACACCACACAAATAAAAAAAAAGGATGGTGGTGATCAAACGTTTTATGCAAAAATGATTTGTGATAGTCTTGTAACAAGCATCAGTTTGAATAGGCTGAAAACTAAATCACCATATGCCATTGTTTTCCAGCACGTTTAAGAAGTTATACCTCTATGAAGTTACCCAACTCTTACAGAAAATTACTTTTTGTAAAGAAAACATAACATTTATTAAATATATAGAAACTTTGCTAAAAAACAAAAAAATCATTTTTCAAAGCAGCCAGTAAAAATATTGTAAGTACAAATCTGAATGACTGTTCCAAAAAACCTTAATGATGAGCCCTGAAAAAATAAAAATACTTATAATGCGACTTACATAAAGACATTAAAGTATGTTTTATGGGCTTGTTACATAATATCTGACCCACTTGGCTGAGCACATAGAGCTTCTTTGCACTCAATCAGCAGAGCTGTTGCATAATAACATCAGCCTGGCAAATCACTTCTGATTCTCACACGATTAAAAAGATAACTTCAACGAGTGAATCAGGCCTCATTATTATAAAATTTATGATGTTGCAGGAGGACACTCAGTGTGACTAGGATAGTGGCTCTTAATGTGTCCCAAATTATGTAAAGTTTAAATGGCAGAGCTACTATAGAAAGATGACTGGAGTTTCTCTACTTTCAGAACTGTTCATGTAAACTGGACTGATTAAATGCACCCCTCAACTCAAGGTCTTCTTGCAGAATCACTTGCAGTCATTCATACAAATTACCCCTAAGCATTACACAAATTTATTACTAGGTACCACAATTTTTAAAATCAGTTTCACCCAAAATAACATAGATATGACATTTGCGTTACTGTAAAACTACAAGGGGAATAAAAACTTTTTTCAATCTATATTTGTTTGAGTCCACGATGTTGGCTAGAAGTATATGCCCCATGAAAGAATACAATTTTAACAGGGTATACAACTATAATGGTTATCATGGCAAATTTAAGTGGGCTACGGTACCACACTAACAAAAACTTAAAATGGTAACCAGTTTGGCCCCAAAAGTCACAATAAATTAAGAGGACGCTTCATTTGTTAACTCTTAAAATGTGTAAAACGTCCCTCTTGTTTGTTGACACTAGTTGTTACCAAGTTCCCTATTAAACAACACTGTTAAAATGGTAGTAGTTCAAGTATTTCGAAGGAAACTGTGGTTACCATGGTATGTTTCTATAATGGACATTTGAAATAGACACAAACAAATAAAAAACGATCTTGGACACAATAAGAAATTCAAAATTATTTATATGATTTATATGATTAAATTGTTACGTTAACCTGTTGTAAAGATACAACCGACAGTAACAACCAGCAGCAATTGAAAAAAAAAGTAACCCAGTTAGTGCCTTTTTTTTTTTTTTTTTTTTTTTTTTTACAAACGGCCACTCAGGCCAAGCATACAGAAGCACAAATATAAAAATTAGTATTATATTATATGACTGCTAAATGCAGTTAAGCAAACAGGCTAGCACGGTTGAGAGGGCGCAACTCGTGTGATTGTTTTGGATTTAAGCACCTCATGGATAGACATCTATTTGTGAACGTTTCATTTTCATTACAACATAACCATGCCTACTGTTACTATAAGCACCTATAGTACTTCAATACATGTTTGTTTGCACGTTGTTTCATTCAGAAGACATAATGGAGATGCGCTCCCGCGCGGCTAACTGAGCACGCGCATCGTACAAAGGCTAACTCCACAAGCGTGCTCTGCAACTGTACTGCCTGCTCATTTACAGGTACAATATAATTCATCTATTTGGTGTGATAATATTAAATTCTGTGCGCTTAGAAAATATTAACACATTATAAACACGGATGGATAAGCGACTCAGGGATCACGCGGACAAAGACTCGTTAGCTTATATTAGCTTAGCATCCTACTCGCAACAGGCTTTACAACAAACAAACCCCGCGCGTCTGTTATACCAGCCTTCCGCTAGGTCATACCCGTTGTATTCTTAAATTAGGCCGCCATTATCCTTGAGAAATATTTCACCCACATATACTCACTTGTGTTATGGACTTCTTGATTTGTATTAGTTGCGAAACCTCGGGAAAGTTGCTCGCTGTTGGTCGCCATGACATTCAGTGCACAGTCAGTCCGCCAGTATCCCAGAAACACATGAAACAGGACCCCAAGACTTCTTCGCTCGTCTGTCGCTGTATCTACAAGAACAGAGCGGCATCTAGTGTCATCCTACTGAATTTACATGCCACCGCTTCACTACAGATTTGGCCAGTTACAATACCGTTGCAAAAAACATATAGTATGCTTAGGCTAATATAAAAGCAGTGTTGGGGAGTAACTAGTTACATGTAACGGTGTTACGTAATTTAATTACAAAATAAATGTAGCTGTAATCCGTTACAGTTACTGAGAAGAAATGTGTACATCTGAATATTTTCTGTAAAAATCTAGGATAGGCAAGGCAAGGCAAGGCAAGTTTATTTATATAGCACATTTCATACACAGTGGTAATTCAAAGTGCTTTACATAAGGAAGCTAAAATAAATGGCTAAAAAATAACTACAGCAATAAAAACAAGGAATTAAAAATAATAAAAACAAGGAATTAGAAATTGATTTAAAAGGAATTTAAAACAGAAATGGAAAGTGATTATACATAAAATACAGTGCAGTCAGTTCGGACGTAGCACAGTGCTCATTCAACAAATGCACAGCTAAACAAATGAGTTTTGAGTCTGGATTTAAATGTGGCTAATGTTTTAGCACATCTGATCTCTTTTGGAAGCTGGTTCCAACTGGGCAGGGTATAATAGCTAAAAGCGGACTCCTTGTTTGGTGAACCCTTTGGTATTTCTAACTGACTCGATCCTAATGATCTGAGTGGTCTGTTAGGTTTATTCAGCATATATTAGCAATGTATTTAGGTCCTAGGCCATTGAGTGACTTATAAACTATAAAGTACTTTAAAATCAATCTTAAATGTAACTGAAGCCAGTGTAAGGGATCTGAGTATCTGGTGTGATATGCTCAGGATTTTCTGTTCTAGTCAGAATCCTGGCAGCAGCGTCTCTGATGAGCTGCAGCTGTCTAATGGTCTTCTTGGGAAGGCCGTGAGACCATTACAATAATCCACCCCAAGTTGGAGATAAAGGCATGAACAAGTTTCTCCAAGTCTTGATTGGAAACAAAACATCTAATTCTTGCAATGTTTTTGAGATGATAGTATGCTGATTAGTTGTATTGCTTTTGACATGACTACTAAAACTGAGGTCTGCCTCCAGAAAGACACCAAGGTTTTTTACTTGCTTTTTAGTTGTTTGACCCCTAGAGTCAAGATATGCATTCACCTTGAAACTTCATCTTTGTTTCCAAATGCAATGACTTCAGTTTTCTCCTTGTATTAACTGAAGAAAGTTCTTTCTGGCACATCCAATTGTTAATTTCATCAGTGCATTGGCAGAGGGAGTCGATGGGGCTGTAGTCATTTGGAGATAAGGTACAGTAGGAATCTGCACTATCAGCATAGCTGTGATAGGCAATTTGGTTCTTCCTCATTATCTATCTTAGTGGAGCTATACAGGCTAAACAAGAGCGGTGCAGCTTGAGCCTTGTGGGACTCCACATGTCATGGGTGTCCACTTAGATTTATGCTCTCCCTATACTCACATAATAATCCCTCCCTTCTAAGCCAAGGACCTGAATCCATTTGAGTGCTGCCATTCCAGAAAAGCCCGACCCAGTTTTCCAGTCTCTCTAAAAGTATGTTATGATCGACAGTGTCAAACGCAGCACTGAGATCTAGTAGTACCAGCACTGATATTTTGCCAGAATCAGAATTAAAGCGAATATCATTTATTATCTTAATGAGTGCTGTCTCTGTGCTGTGATGTGCTCGGAAACCAGATTGAAAATTGTCCAGGTATCCATTTGAGTTTAAGCAGTTGTTCAGCTGATTAAAAACTACCTTTTCAATAATCTTACCTATGAAAGGAAGATTTGATATTGGTCTATAGTTGCTCAATATGGTGTTATCAAGATTGCGCTTTTTCAGAAGGGGCTTAACAACTGCAGTTTTCAGGGAGTTTGGAAAAGTCCCAGAAAGAAGTGAGGCATTCACCACTTCTAAGAGATCTGCTTCTAAACAGTTAAGCACATTTTTGAAAAAAGATGTGGGAAGTGTGTCAAGATAGCAGGTTGACGATTTAAGGTTCTGTACTATTTCTTCCAAAATTTTGCTATCAATTGCTTCAAAAACAGACATAGTTACTTCTTTTTGAAATTGTGGTTGAATCTGTGTGACCTCTGAGTAACTAGAAGATGTACCAATCACCTTTCTGATATTATTGATCTTCTCAGAAAATAAGGAAGCAAACTCATTGCATTTGCTGTCGGAAAGCATTTTACTGGGAATCTGACTTGGGGGGTTTGTTAGTCTCTCAACAGTAGCAAAAAGAGTGCGAGTGTTGTTTAAGTTACTGTTTGTAAGGTTTGAGAAGAATGTCTGTCTAGCTGTGGTTAGTTCCACATTGAAAGCATGAAGGCTGTCTTTATAGATGCTATAGTGAATTTAGATTTTCGTCTTCTGCCTCATCTGCTCATCTTTTCTACATTGTCTTTTCATACTCTGAACTGCTGTTGATTTTCTCCAAGGTGATTTTTATCTGCCATTCTTCTTGCAGACTTTCACGGGAGCAATATCATCAATAGCATTCTTAACTTTTGAGTTAAAGGAATCAAGGAGAAGATCAACAGAGTCTGCAGAAATGCTTGGTGTTGAAGAACAGTCTCCATAAATAGCGCACTAGTGTTTCCTTTAATGCATCTCTTTCTGACAGAGACAGATCTAGATTCAGTGGTAACAGAGATCAATATATCAAAGAAAATACAGAAGTGATCAGATAGTGCTACATCCTTAATGGATGAAATGTTTAGACCTCTACTGATGAGTAAATGTAGAGTGTGTTCACGATTGTGTGTGGGTCCATGCACATGCTGAATCAGGTCGATAGTGTTTAAAACAGTTATAATTTCTTTTGTAGGTTTGATTTGTGCATTATCTATGTGAATATTAAAATCCCCTGCAATAGCAAAACAGTCAAACTCTGAGGAAATCGTTGATAACAGTTCTGTGAACTCTTCAACAAATGCTGGAGAGTATTTTGGAGGCCTGTAAATAATGATAAACAGAATGCATGGAACACTTTTCAGCACAATACCTAGATATTCAAAAGACAAGTACTGACCAAATGACACTTGCTTGCATTCGGATAAACATCTTTAAATAGAGCAGCTACACCCCCACCTCTCCTAACAGTCCTGCAGACACTTATAAAATTAAAGTTAGGAGGGGCTGTTTCAGTTAGGACTGTTGCGCTGCAGCTGTCTTCTAGCCATGTTTCATTTAGAAACATAAAATCCAGGTTGTTTGTGGTTATTAAATCATTGATCAGAAATGATTTATTTTTTAGTGAGCGAATGTTTAAAAGTGCTAACTTGATGGAATTACATTTTGTCTCTACAGCAATCTTAGATTGACGCATTATAGGCCGCAGATTAGATAGGTCAGCCGTACGGCTTGAGAAGGCCTTAGACTTTCTATCACGTGATATGTTGAATAATATTAAGGATATGTTGAATAATATTAATTTGTTGCTTTGCCTGTTTTTAGTGTGTGTGATGCCTCCTGCCATTTAAAGGCCATGTAGTAAAGCGATGCTATTCTGATGTTTTTGATTGGCCCTCTTGTTTGAATTTGTCGCGCACCACTTCTGCCAATTACATCAATCCACTCTGCCACTGAAAGCTTTATGCTACCAGGCTGAGAGTTGATTAACTGGTTAACAGTTGAAAACATTCCTAAAAATGTAGAAAAGTAATCAAATGTGATCAGTTACTTTAATAAAGTAATTGAAATAGTTACTACTACACTACTTATTATATTTGAAATAGGGAAACTTGTAATCTGTATCCTATTGCATTTTCAAAGTAACCTTCCCAACACTGTATAAAAGTTATATTTCAACTTTTTCGAGTCATAGATAGATAGGTAGATAGATACTGTGGGTGTTAGACCAATGGATGGATATTCTAAATTTACAGTTACACATTCGCCTTTTCATGTACATAGTATTTATATTTACTGTTAATACATTTTTACATTTTGTGGCAGTAAATACATTTTTAGTATTTGTTTTCCCTGTAAATCAAACCTGGCAAAATATTATACTAGTTGAGCTACTGAAAATGTATTATGACTGTAATACATGAAAGACTGAGTCAATGCAGAATATTCTTTATATTCTAAAACAATGATAGTAAAGGTGTTAGTAAATTAGTTCTTACTTTGGTTCACAATTCAAGGTTATTACTGGGTCTGAAGATGTTGCAGTAGTTAATTAACTTAAGTAATGTTTTATTGCAAATAATACTTGTTTAATAATTACTGATATTTTATCAAGATTTGAACCCGATGCTATAAAAGTACATCACTAGACTGTCATCGTGCATTTTCTATGCATTTGTAGTTTCCTGTCTAATTTGTTTCTGCATCTAGTTTGTGCAATATGCACAAATGCATTAAATCTTAATTTGATTTATAAAAAGTCAATTAAATAATATTTAGGCTTTTGAAATAATGATTTGAAAAAAAAAAAAAGAAAACAGCAGCAGATGCAAAAACATCAAACATTTCTTAGATGTTTGATGTTCTTGCCTCTGGTGCTCTTTGATAAAGAAACTCATAATTTATCTGTGAATATGTGTGTGTTTCTGTTGAGGAAAAAAGGTTTCAAGTGTAAGGATGCACAAGAATGGCAAAAGGATGTTGCAGTTTCCTGCAGAGGGCAGCATGAGACCACAGTGAGTGAACTATAATAACTAAACATTGAATCGGGTGTAGAAGCTCTTTCATGACTCCTGGGCATCATACTGGTGTGGGCAGCTCTTCTCTTTATTGCTGATATGACACTTGATCCATATCTCTGTGTAGACTCTAAATAGATTTTGACTATTTCTGTTTAGCAAAATATTATTGTCTTGTCAGACTTGGGGTAGAAGGAGAGAGAAGCCAGGCATTTTTGGTCTCATGAGCTGTGCTCAGGCTAACTCAGCACATCTCTCATACAACATGTATTGTATGATATCCCTTACTCAGCAACACCACAGCAGTCTTGCTTCATATAAGGTGCACAAGTATTAATATGTTCTTGGAGTAAAAGTCGTAATAATTACTACCAGGGTTGGGCAAAATTCAGTACTGAAGAATCTGCCTGTCCATCTGCCGGTCCATCCATCCATCCATCCATCCATCCATCCATCCAATTTTAATTTTGTCTGTCTGTCTGTTTGTCTGTCTGTCTGCCACACCTATTAACCTTCAAAATACAAAGCTTTATCCAAAACTTTAAATTAGACTTGTTTAAAAATACTTTTCAAAACAAAAATTGATATTTGTCAATTTCATTTCATATTGATTCTATTTTCATAAATTCAAATTGAAATTCTGTATTATATATTTCAGTAATTTAACTGGAATTGAAAGGAATTCTCAATTTATATTAGCGATAATCTGATTAATTGAAATAATATATAATTTGTATTATATTAGGGCAACTTTATTGAGAATTCTCAAAAAAAAGTTTGAAATTTTATAGAGGGTCATTAATAACCTTGTAGGGTATTGCTGATGCAAATGTATATGTAAATTAATTATATAAAATCAAAGCACACTTTGTTGACTATGCAAGGGCATGCAGCACTTGCATTGTGCTGCAACATTACTTCTTCATCTGAATGAACACAAGCAAGACCACTAGCAATTATGAGCTCACTGACACAACTAATCAGAACATAGCATTAAGCATTTGATTTGAAACATTTTATCAAAGACAAGCAAGGAACAATGTTTAAAGTGCGAGGTAACTTGTGACGTTGAACTGGATTTCACTGAATAGTTAAGGTTGCCGAGGTTGTTAACTTATCTCCAAGTATTGCGGCAGTTGCCTAGGTAACAGTTTGAGTTTCTCCAATAAGCCATGCAAGTGTTATAAAAGTCTCAGAGGTGAAAATTTGGAATACCCCCTTGAAACCTTTGGCAACATCTGCATAGTGAAAGATTCTCAATACCTACCGCAATAGAGACCAGGAGCATGAAAAAGCTTCTCATAAGCCCATTTGCTGAGAAGAAACAAGTACTTCAGGTGTCTGTAAGGACAAAGCGCAGATGTTTAGTGTCACCGCCACTAGGATTTTGTCTATGCGAACAAGCTCTTAATCTTTGTACACCATCAACGCTCCAATTTTAGGATGCATACCATTATGCAGCCAATGTATCAGGCGTCCTTGAAAAATTAAGAGGAGAACAGTTTATTTAAAGTCTTATGCGGGCCTCTGTATGAGTTTGAACAAATGACTAATTCCTGGAAGCATTAACTGATGTAATTTCAGGAGAGGCCATCTTTTTCCACTAAGTTGCTTTTACAGCATGTGCATTATAAAAGCTCCCGAGAGCTAAATCAGATTCCATTTAGACTTTTTCTGTTGTTTTCTGCTCAAATAGCACATTAATGACTTGCTTTTAGGGCTGCAACACAACATGGAGTCATTTAGACATAAGACACACACTGTTTGTTCTCTGAGTCATATATGCTCTGCACAGGGGCCTAATCCAATTAAGTATACTGTAGGGGACTGCCGGTCTGTCCAGTATGACACTTTAATTCTCACATTGTAACCTTTTGGAATGAATAACCTGTCTTTTGAATAACCTATAAAACGGATCAGTATCATAATGGAAGTTGCATTTAATTTTGGCTTTTGATTGGCCCATTTATATGATGTTCTGCAACACTTCAATGGTTGGTCTAAATCCCTTTATACCTGAGAAGTAATTTATGTCAGTTAGACTCTTTAAGTAGAGATATCTGACACACAGTTTCACTATTCATTTGCAGAACATTCATATTTGTAGTGCCACTTATTGGCGTGTTAAAGTGTGCTTTTAAACCACCTCATATTAACATGCCAACACTAATAATGTACAGTGGGACTCTGCGCTCATCTGCAAAACAGAAAGGAGAAATAATGGCTCTGGTTGCTCTGTTCTGAAGACACTACACCTTGTTGCCTGCGGGAAGAGATACACGGGTAGGCAATTAAAGTTTGAATTACACGCTCACGTCATACCACATGAGTCTGCGCTCAAAGACTCATGCTCACTTTCATGATCAGTCATCAGTGCTTGGTAATGTCTTGCCTCGATTTTCAGATGCCTCTCAGCAGGACTGTGAAAAAGGGAAAGTTTTTCATTTGTCAAAGAAAGTTAAATGAATGTTTTGGCATCTCCTTGCTCTTCAGTTTCCACTGCATACACTGCAAGTTACAGTAAAGCACAAACTAACTCCGTGAGCTTAGCTCGCTAAGGTGTGTTTTGCAGTTCTTTGATATCTAGCAGGATGTGAATATGGGTAAGTGTCATGTAGTCCAGAGTTTTTCAATTTTTAAATACCAAGGAAGCCACAAATATTATGATCCTCTTACATGGGACCACAGCTATGTATTTTCATATACAGACCCAAAAGTATGAGTGATGAAGACATGTTATTTAGAACATTTCTATAAATTATAGAAATTATAAATAGTTTTATAATATATATAAATCTAAATATATTATAATTGTCACAGTTATGTTCAGTTAGTTTGTATTCTTTTAGTTCCTGTCTGCCTTGGTTTGATTTTCCCACTTATTGTCATGGTTGCTGATTTGATTAGTTCTTGAGTTCAACTGTGTGTCATTAATTTACTTTGTTTGTATCAGTATTTACGTTCTTCCTTTTTCTGTGTTCCATACGTTTATGGTGTTGTGTCTCTCGTCTGTTCTGTTTACCACTGTGTTTTGGATTAAAGGTTTTGTGTTTCTCTACCAAATATCAGAATAGTGTAATACCAAAGTTTAGCAGTATTATTTTTCATTAAAAATGGGTTTGTAAAGAAGATAATAATATAACAAAAGTAATCTCAATCATTTAAGCATAAGCCTTTAGATCAAACAGTTTTTCAGATCATAAATTCAGTCAGGTGTGTTCAAACTTTTGACTGGTAGTGTAAATGTTTAATAGAATCAGATGAAGATGTGTTGACTGTTATAGTTGCATGTGCAGTGATTGAGTTTGATTAAACGCAAGCTGTAAATTCTGGTTTATGATGTTTTATATAACCTTTTATAAGATGTTGGCATCCACAAATAGAGGAGAATAATGATGACAGAATTTGAATCATTTTGACACCTGATTTAATGTGTTTCTTCTGTACAACTCTATTTGTTTTATTGATGACATTATTTGATTAGACAGCAATACAGAGAGCCAGTTAGCATGCGTCTAGGTGGTAATTCATTTCAGTTGGTTCGAACAGACCTTTAAATGGAATATGGGTTCAGTTTTATTATTTTGTGACACATTTAGATTTATTTGATCGTCTACATTTACATTTCATCTCTAAAACCTTTCTGGCTGGAATAGAATAGATCATTTCTGTAATACTAGAGTAGTCTGTGGCCATGAAATATATTGTGATAAACTGCAGCAGTTTGATGGACATTTAATCCAGACGAGTCTAGTGTGAGGACATGACGTTATATTGAATTACCCACATCCTCAGTTGGCAAGATGCAATTAAGCTATGTAAAAAGAGAGAGCATGTGTGGTCTGTAGAGGAAGGTCAAGGGGGTGAGTGGTGTATCATTTCTAATCACTGCAATGGTGACACCATTTCAGACAATCGTAGCTCCAATTAGAACTGACAAATCAGCCATTATATTATAACAGCAGCCATTACTGTCGTTGTTTTTTTTTGATGTAAAGCAGTTAGTGTTTCGTATAAGTTCCAAGGCTAAAGTTCCTCTCATGTGTGCGCTCAGGATAGAATGTCTTGAAGTTCTGTTGTTCGTTCAGGGTGCAGAGCATAAACGTTACTCAAAAATAGAATGACGTTTTGTCTTTTTGTGAAACGGATAATGAATTTCTTTTTGTGGGGAACAGAAATAGTGCTTCAAGTTCACTGTGTCCTTATTGCTCACAATTTTCTTCTACCACACTGACGTTTTCCAGATAATTATGTAGTGTGACGACAAAGCATTTCTCTTACATCAGCCTGCATTTAAAGTAAGCTTTTTATTTGAGAGATTTTGCATCACCTAAAGCACAAAAAGCCGTGAAATGGATGAAAACATAAAACCCAGAGTTCATTAAATTATCCATTCTTAGTACAACAAACAGACAGTAATATATCCAGACATATATATTGTGCATAGAATGTTGCATATTTAAATTAACAACGTCTCTCACATAAGCCAAATGAGACATCTCATCTGTATGTTTTACAACTCAGAAAGTTAAACCAGGTTTTCAAAGGAGGCCCATGTGATGAGCACCTGCCAAATGCGTTTCTCCCATCACCTGCAGGTTGTTTCTCTCACACTTGTTTATATTCAGTGCTGTAGGCTTTGTATGAAGTCATAAACCTGCACTTCTTCCTGCTGCTGAGATCATTGGCAGTAGCAGATGGGCAGATGTTTATGGCTTCATAAAAGCATGTCTATCGAGCGCCGTCTCTCCTGGTGCTGTCACAGAGATGTGTGCCTCATGTTCTCATGTCCCTCATATAGTACAGCTAATGTTTTTTAAGCAGAGAATGAAAGTGAGATGAAGACATGAAGGAAATGTGTGTGTATATGTATGCACATGTATATGTATATGCATATAATTCTCACTTTCCAAGTCCAGGTAAAAAACAGAAAAGAGAATATTTGCATTATGTTCTTTTTTAAGAAGCATGCTTAAATGAGGGATTGAATTGAATCAAATTGAATCAACCTGAGTTTGACTATACTGCTTTTCAAAATCAGGTCAACTCTATTCAGCATTGCACTCTTCCTCTCCTTCAAGGAACATGAATTACCATTATGTAGTTCATCTCCAACGGAAAAAAAAAATGCTCACAAACATTTTGTTGTTTTTTTTAAGCACAATTTGTGGAGTGATGTTTCTGGTGCAGCTAAATGCTATGTAAATGGGTCAATTATTTATTCATGCTGAAAGAAAATAGCAGCGATCTCACCCCTGACCCTCAAGGGTTTATGGAACATTAGGATCTGTTTCAGGACTGGGAAAGTGAGAATTATAAACACTGATAGCTAACTACATGCACAATATGCATAAACATTTGTGGTCCAGTTTTGGAACCTAGAGGCAATTAACTCATGGTGACAAGGAGAGCAGTTCATTTTGTTTATCAGTGCAACATATAACCCACAGAGACCGCAAAATACGGCTGCAGGCTTATATCTGATGTTGATAGTTAATTTTTTTGGTCTATACAGACTGTTTATTATTACTGCGTGGGGGTGTGTGTGGTTTAGTTTGCATTACAATTTTTAGTGTGGCACAATTCTGCAGACAAAACAACATCTTCTATTAAAGCAGTAAAATAAATGATTAATTTTACAGAACTCTCATAAACTTTATCTATGGTGGTCTATTAAATTGAGTTTTCGAGGAAAATCTATACAGCACAGGTGCCATACGAAATTAAATAGATATATAGACAGACACACATTTATTTCCATAGTCTCTGCTCGATTCACTCACTCGGCAGCAAAGGCCAGACATGAGGCTTTGCTCAAGTATGTGCATTTACGTCAATCTCAAGCCTCGGTGACAGGAATAAGTTGCTGTATTGATCCCTGCCAGACTGTGATCTACACATTATTGATCTGTGATAAAGGAAACAAATGAGACGGATGGAATCAATGAGTATCCTATGATCTTCACTGATTCTGGTGTGATCTTTCTAATATATTAAAATCTATTCTGAAGTGTCCTCTTTGATATTTAGGAAATAGTTAAGGCTTATTACAATAGCCCAAGGTTGTTTTTTTTAGACAAACAAACCAAAAGGATAAGCCCAAACAAGCTCACATCTGTCTAATTTTCGTTATGCCCTTCGGACCTTTATTTATTTATTTATTTTTCTGACTTACACGATTTGAAGCCTCGATTCTATCAGAACAGAATCAACTCATTTTATAAGAGCTTAATCCTCTTTGAAGTCCACCAGAACCCCACAGAGCGCAGAAGACTGTTGAACTTCATAACCTTACTGAATGCTAAGTTCCAAAATCTCATTCCGAGGCAAGGTCAACTCAATAAAAGCATTGGTCGATAAGTGAAGGCTGAGGATATATTATTGACCTTAAAGGAATAGATCACCCAAAAATAAAAATTTGCAGAAAATTTACTCATCCTCAGGCCATTCAAGATGTGGCTGAGTTTGTTTCCTCATCATCACAGATTTGGAGAAATGTTGCATTTCAACCACCAGTGGATCCTCTGCAGTGAATGGGTGCCGTCAGATTGAGAGTCCAAACAGCTGATAAAAAACATCACAATAGTCCTTAAGTAATCCACATGATTCCAGTCCCTCAATTAATGGGATGTAAAGTGAAAAGCTGAGTGTATGCTGGCATTGTAATATGACCAGAAGTGGCGCTTTAAAATTAAATGCCTTAATGATAGATTTGTTTCTTACAGACAGCTTTTTACTTCACAAGACACAAATTACTTGTGGATTATTGTGATGTTTTTATCAGCTGTTTGGCTCCCATTCCCTGCATATAGGATCCTTTGGTGAGCAAGTCATGTAATGCTGAATTTCTCCAAATCTGTTCCAATGAAGAAACAAACTCATCTATATCTTGAATGAATTTTCAGCAAATTTAAATTTTTGGGTGAACTATTCCTTAAAAATATACATTCATTCTAATGCTTGGAAAAGATGCCTTTTTATTGCCTGCTCACTATGCTGTGTTTTGCAATTATTGTTTGCCGACCTTGGCCCAAAACTGCATAAACATTTTCAAGCATTCGTCTTAGTCATTTTCCTTTATAAGTGTCAGTTTTTGTTACTGATGCAAGTAAATTCTGAAAGTCATTTCAACTGATATGATTTTAACAATGGGTATCAGAGTGAGCCATTGCAAGCTTACAAGTAGGTCATGATTGCTTTTTCTTTTTCTTTTTTTAAAGTAATTTAGCAGTGAATCAGTTGTCTTTTTTTCTAGCCATCGTTTAGCATACCATTGTTTAGAGCTGATGAAATAGCCAATTGAAATATTTAATTAAAATTCAAGATAGTATGAAACCTTTAAAAATTATTCTGTTTGTTTATGCCATTTTAATTGGGGTTTTTGACAGCAGCATGTAAATGATATCTAAGTATCACGGTTTCAATCTCCAAAAGCCTGCTTTCATGAACTGAACTGAACTTCAGGAGACTGAAGTGCACTTTTCATAGAGTTTGGCGAAATAAAAATTGAAAGCTTTGCGCATGAGGTGTGAGGCGAATGGTAATGACATTTTTGGTGCAGAGAATCATTAGTTAATGAGGGTCTAATTGTATAACGATTGAATGACTGTTATAGATGTGCCGGGTCACACACGCACAAAAAAGAGAGACAAAGGGAGTCTGTAATCATAAATAATTAAGCTCATTTACTGTATAAAACCGGAATGTGGAATGCCACAGATACCATACACAATAAGCTAATCGCTCACTGTTGTATTAGTAGTTAATTAGAAGAATGCAGGGGATGATAAAATATGATCTTGTGCTCATGCATGTCTGGCTCTCGACAAGTTTAATAACTCAAAGGGTTCATTTATTTTCCCACATTGATTAAAGTATTCTAATGATGGTGTCTCTGTATATGTCTAAAGTGCCACCAGATACAAGTTCTGTTCTACTCAAACTGCCTACTACATATGCAGCATTTAAAGGCATCGTAGATGTGCTCACTAGGCTGAAAGGTAAAATAAGCTAAGATAGGCCATCCAATAATGCACTGCAGACCAGTGTTGTGTGAGAGACACTGAGCAGAACCCAGAAACAGTTGAGGTCGCCCCACTTTAACTTGGTAGGAAACACTTTGGGAGCTCTGACAAGTTTAACCACTGGGCTGCTTTTAAAGTTTGTTTGAGGGCGGATCTGAGCGTTGGACTGCATTGAGCACCAGCATCTTACTTGTTCCATGCCACTTCACACAAAGTGTAACTGAGGAACTAACAGTGAGTGTCAGGAGCCTCGCACATCTTTTTTTTCATTTTTTTTTTTTTTTGAAGGGATCACAGATGGCAGTCATGGCTCACTTTATAACCCCAATAGTCCCATAATCATCTATTTTTTTGGGATAGTGACTTATGTTCTCCTGGAACATATTTTGAGAAATGTCTCTGAGTTTTTTTTTTCTCCATAAAATGGAAGTCAGAGGTAACCAAAACTGTTTTGTTACCAACATTCTTCAAAATATAATTTGTGTACGTGTGTGTGTGTATGTGTGTACCTGTTTTTATATTCCGGTGGGGACTTAAATCTGAATACACACAGACTCATGGGGACTTGTGTCACGGTGGGGACCTAAATTGAGATCCCCACGGGTAAACAAGCTTATCACACAGAATGAAGTTTTTTGAAAATCTGAAAATGCAAAAAGTTTCCTGTAAGGGGTAGGTTTAGGTGTAGGGTTGGTGTAGGGCAATAGAATATATGGTCTGTACAGTAGAAAAACCATTACGCCTATGGAGAGTCCCCACAAGGATAGCAAACCTGACGCGCGCGCGCGTGTGTGTGTGTGTGTGTACTTGTTTTTTCTATCCTGGTGGGGACTTAGACCTGAATACACACAGCCTCATGGGGACTTGTGTCACGGTGGGGACCTAAATTGAGGTCCCCACGGGTAAACAAGCTTATAAATCACACAGAATGAAGTTTTTTGAAAATGTAAAAATGCAGAAAATTTTCCTGTAAGGGGTAGGTTTAGGTGTAGGGTTGGTGTAGGACGATAGAAAATATGGTCTGTACAGCAGAACAACATTATGCCTATGAGAGTCCCCACAAGGATAGCAGAACAAGTGTGTGTGTGTGTGTGTGTGTGTGTGTGTGTGTGTGTGTGTGTGTTTTGCAGAAGAAAGCAAGAAGTCATACAGGTTTGAAACAACATGATGTTGAGTAAAAATGACAGAATTTTCATTTTTGAGTGAACTATGCTAACCTTTAGAAGAGGTGAGGCATGAACAAAATATAGTTCTGTATGGAAGTGTAAAATATGGTAAAGTTTTTGTTGAGATTGAAATGTGACCTGATTTTTGTTTTGTTTTGTTTTGTTTTTTGTTTTAATAAACTAATCAAAATTGCAGCTGAACATAAGTTTCAAGGGATGTGAAGGTGCATGATGACAGAATTATTGCACTTTCATTTTATACCTTAAAATTACATTTTTGGCAAAAATCTTTTACCTATAAAAATCATGCAAATTAATTATCGTAGATACAAATAATTTTTACATTTACATTTACTCATTTAGCAGACGCATTTATCCAAAGTGACTTACTAATGAGGACAACAGAAGCAATCCAAACCAACAAAAGAGCAATATTATCTAAATGCTGTGACAAGTCTCAGTTAATCTAACACAGTACATGTAGCAAGGTTTTTTTTTTAATAATATATAAAAAGAAAACAAGTAGACGGAATAGAAAAAGAATAGAGAATGCTAGTGTTAAATTGTCATTTTTTTTAAATAAATAAAAAATAAAACAAGTCGCAAGAATAGAAAAAGAATAGGAAACACTAGAGTTAGAGGGTAATTTTTTTTATTAATAAATAAAAAGAAAACAAGTAGATGGAGCAGAAAAAGAATAGAGGACGCTAGTGTTAGAGAGTCCATTTTAAAATAAAAATAAAAAAGACAAGTAGTAGAACAGAAATAAAGTGCAAGTGTTAGACGGTCAAGTTTTTTTTTTCTTTAATAAGTAAAAAGAAAATAAGTAGATAAAATAGAATAGAGAGCAGTAGTATTAGAGGGTCAAGTGTAGATGGAGGAGATGTGTTTTTAGCCATTTCTTGAAGATGGCTGGACTCAGATTGAATTTACTTTTTTTGCAGAAAGTTGCTTTCAGTATCCACTTGTTTTTTTAATAGGTGCTATGTAGTGGTGTGTACTGAAACTAGGTGAACCAGGTGTGTCGTACTGATAAATTTTTCTATTGATTAATTAGTTAATCAGTTGAGTCCTGGGTGGCATTAATGGCATACCATAATCCATAAGAAACATGCTAAATAAAGGAAAAAAATATTGGCAGCAGAAAAAAAAAGATTAAACAGTACTGTACATGTACGAGACTTAATTAACAAAAGAAACCAATATTACTATGTAAAAAAAGCATACTGCTAAGTGCAAATCTTTGTATAGAAATGCATTTAGACTAGTACAGATGCTATTTTTCTATCCCTCTGCTGGCATTCGTTCATCAGGCTTTTCTATTAACATTGCAGCAATTTTCTACATTCAGCTTTAAACTGAGGCCACCCACCTTAGCATTGATGCCACTGCGTTTATATTTTGAAAACATGTTTTGAAGCTTTTTCCAGATGCATTTTATGTCTCGCACTCCACCCACATCTCAGATTGCAAACTTGAACTCGCTATTGAAATTATGGCTGTAGCTACTTTCCCTCTGGCCTTGCTCTGTTCATTCCTTTCATCCTACACTCCCAATAAGCAAGTATCGATTGTGCAGCCCCTGCAATTTTATAAATACAAGTCATCACATGTGGTGTGGCTTTAGGGTAGTCAGGTTTATACATTTATTTGCTTCTGCATCTGTGCCATCTTCTGATGGTTTTTCACCCTGGTTTATGTTAGAGAATGAGATTTTTCAATCCCCAGCTCATGTGTCTATTGCTGGTGCTCACCTTCCACCATTGCGAAAGGGAAAAGTCACCGACTTTCAGCGCTAGAGTGTATTTGTTTCTTTGTTTGTGTGTGTGCGTGAGACCTTTGCGATGTCTTCGCCCGAGGACAGTCCCATTAAGCCGGTCCCATTACCTGCCTCTTGCTTGGGTGCAGCCCACTGGCCCTGTCACCAGCAATCCCAGCATGACAAGTCTTGTGACATCTCCAGAGAAGGAGTCTGACCTGACATCTCATCACATCCAGCTCCCCATTACCGCAGCTCATCCTGATAGTTCTGTCCTGGTCCCTCTGCACGGACAAACAGTAGAAAAGAATTCCCTTTTCCATTAAATCCATCAGATCATGAAGAATGACAACAGAGGATGGACTGTTCTGTCTTTCTTCCTCCGTTCGAATAGCCAAAGAGCATCCATTAGATAACTCAGTCTGCGGCCCTATATTGTGCTCAAAGGGCTCAAAGCTATTCTTTCTCCCTTTCACTTTCTTTTCTCGCTTCCTCTATTGATCTGTCTTCTCCCATGGGCTCCTAAAAAAGGCTCTCGGCTACTAGGTTGCTTGGTTTTAGGAATACATTTTGAGGATGTCCTGCTGTAAAGTTCTGCCAGAGACCATCCGCGCATGTGGTAAAACCTCTCATCACCACGTTTTCTGATTAAACATACATAGAGGAGTGCTGTGCCATGACCCTGAAATCATTATGCCCCCGGTAAAAAGATTATGCATGGCACTTTTTATGGTGTAGCACAGCCAGGGCTGCTTAAATTCACAAGACCTGGGACAAAAAAAAAAAAAGGTTTGTGGTTGTTTCTGCATATTAAGCTGGAATAGAATAAGGTATATACCAGTGTAGACAACGCCTGGTTATACTGGATTCAATCAACTGTAATAGTATTTAAAGTGTGATACATTTTTTTTTTTAAGATTAGACACTGAAAGGTATATTATTAATGTATTGATAGGGGCTACAATATAAGCATTTTATATATAATTTTAGAGATGTGTTTCTTCTGGAATTCATCACTTTAGCCTTTAAAATTTTCAAAACCTTAAAATGAATATAACACTTGTATCATTTAATCATTTAAGTTTTATTTAGTTCTCTGGATAAAAAAATGACAAATTTACAATCTTGATACAATTTTCTCTGGGTAGTGGTGGTGGTACTTTTTAATTTTTAATGGTTTAAAAGTATAAAAAATTATAAATAAAAAATACCCCAAATATGTAAACACTAGTGTATTTAGAATATGAAGGATTCATAAAGAATTTTGTTTTTAAAGCTGTGCATAAATAAATACTATTACATTGTCAATACATCATATTGTACACTTCAATGTCAAAACATAAAAAAATATTTGTGTACACGAGTAAAGTGTTACGTTTGAAAATCTATGAATACATTCTCTGAAAAAAGGTACAGAACTGTCACTGAAGGTACAAGAAGGTACTGAAGGTTTCAAAAGGTACAATTGTGTACACTTTATGTAAAAAATATATACTTTTAAATACTAATATGTGCCTTTAAGCTTCTAATATGTCCCATTTAGGGGAAAATAAGGTACAAAGATCCTTTTAGCTTTAGGTTACCATCGCAGTGGCAGCTTTGCAAAGCAAAAGCAGTATAGCTGTTCAAAAGCCAAAAAGAGAAATGTTGAGCTGCATATAAACTAGGCATATTCAGTTTCACATATGCGTTTACCATGAGTATAGCAAACAGCCATAATACCCAACCCACAATACAGAGGAGAAAAGCAAGTGAGGGAGTGGGTGGGAATAAATTTTTTAAAAGATTAACAGTGGAAGTGCTGGATTCTGAGCCCACTCATTGCTTCAGGGCAGCTCTGCTGGTGTTGACCAATATCTTATTGGAGAAATAAGCATCGAGGGTTCAGTCGATGAACTTTGACTGTGATCCACCGACAGATCACGTTCTCACAGCTGGTCTGGGAGCACTTCACAGCATTTCTGTGACCCTACAGTATAAGAGAGACCCGGAGAGCAAATTGAACACATTCTTCTACAGATATTGGAAATTATAGATGCTGATTTCTCATTGTCTACCCAGCAACAGGCTAGATGAGGCAGTGTTGCAATGTTATGTGTATATTTAAACAACTTAGTGCTCAAATTTTTTATAATCTTCTCAGAAATTCATGTGGGAGGTGAATGCCATTTTCTTCTTTGTTTTTAAACAGAGTTTCAGTCCAATTTGGTCACAAATAGCAGGCCATATTTTTTCTGTAATTTCACTGAAATTTTATAAATATCATCTTGGTTTCCTCACTCTTTTCCTCCTTGTCTCGTCTCTGAGTTTCTTTCCTCTCCACTGTCCCTTACACGATCATTGATATTCTGAGAAATAGCCCCTTGAGGAGAGCACACAATGTATTTGCTGTAATGCAATCTGGAATTATGCGGATACAATTTTCAATCTTATTTGTGCACAAACTCATAAGAAAGGCTCAGGCTAGAATCCAATCTCTCTCTTGCAAACCGGAAAATACAGGGTATTAGAGAAGCTATTGGAGTGTGTAGACGCGTATGTTGACACGCAGGGAAAGAAGCGTGTTTGTGTGTGTGTGCTGTCTTTTAGTGTTGTGATAAATCTCCAGGTTTGGTAAATCGCAATCATTTTGGCACTAGCTCAACTTTATCTACTCCGGTGGTCAGTCCAGTGCAGAGTTCGCTGTGGGTCAAGCTGACCAGTGCTGAATAAAAAAGTGTATGTTGTAAAAGTTTAATGTGTTGGAATATAAGAAAGAAATGTTGGTACAATATAATGTGTGAAAGTGGTAATAGGAAATTTATATCCTGTTTTTATCCATCATTATGCACTGGGATCCCACAGTCATGGAAAACCTGGAAAAGTCAGGGATTTTTAAAATGGTGTTTTAAATTAAATCTGGGTGGAAAAATAAAATAAATAAATTCATAATAAGGGAAAGGGAAAGGGAAAGGGAAGTGGTGTGTGGCCAAGTATGGTGACCCATACTCGGAATTTGTCCTCTGCATTTAACCCATCCAAGTGCATGCACACAGTAGTGAACACACACCCGGAGCAGTGGGCAGCCAATGCAATAATGGAAATTCATTATTTAATCATTACTTAATAATTTGTTTTTTTTTTGTTTTTTTCTATGGCTAAAATGACAAATGCACTACAAAAATATTTTTAATAATCTATGGCTAAAGATAGAATTATTGTCTCTGGACATTTTAGGTTTGAGGAATTGTAGAATGATATTTGGAATGAAATCTGAAATATATATATATATATATATATATATATTTTTTAATGAATATAGCCAACAGTCTTTCTAGTTATGACAAACTCTAAAACATTAAATTGGCTAAATATTGCTCTCATGTAGACTTACAATAGCTTCCTGGCAATTACGCGCTCTGTTGGAGTGGGTGTATTGGTTTCTCTTTTTTAATCTGTTGTTATTATTATTATTATTATTATTATTATTAAGATAATAATAATAGTAGTATAATGTAAAATAACAATGAAAATACTGTGATGTCTGATTTTTTGAACAAATTACCCACCTTAATAATGAATCACAAAAATACAATGAAAAAGTCATGGACATTTATTGGGCAAAAACTGTGGGAACCCTTTTGGTATTGTTATTTAGTTTGTTAAAATTGCTGTGAGTCAGCCTCTTAATTTCAGCACAAAAATCTATATTTGCTAAAAACACTTCATATGTGGAACCTAAAGAGCGTATGTCACAGTAAATATAGGATGGAACACTCAGATTCACTCTTCACATCTCACATACAGATGTGATACCTTGAAAGTTGCTTTAGGGAGAAGCCTCTGTCAAATGTGAAATTAAACAATATCACACAAGCAAAAACGAGAGTTCCTTGATATATGTTTCTTCTTTTAGAACTTTTGTATAAAGGCAAAACCAACTCGCAATCATGCTGTAGGTAATCACATCTGTCTTGATACTTTTCTTTAGATGCAACCAGTCATACTTTTTAAGCTAAAGAGGTCTGTTATTATTTTTTCACAGTGCAGAATGGTACAGAGTGTGTTGTGTTTTTCCCCATTAAAAGGCCAATGCTACATCTTTGATTAATGTTGAGAAGCAAAGGTCAAAAAAGTGAGCATACACCAGATGCCGCTTTTGTTTTCAGTGCCGTGTCCCTTGCTGAGCTACACTTAATGTAGAGAGGAAGAGAGAATATATGAAACAAGCAACAAGCTTTCATGAAAATTATCTTTCCCTCTAGTGACCTGTGTGGTCATGTCACAGCAGCATAGCTGATTGATTCTAGAGAGACAAAAGTGTTGAAGAAGAAAGAGATGCTGGCACTGTTTCTGCCTCACATATGTGTCTTTTTAAAACGCCTTGGCCCTTATTGTTCTTAATAGAAGTGAAAAACAAGAATGGCGAGGCATTTGTTTAAACAAGCAATGTTGTCACTAATCCTGCCAGCATGCTTTTAACACTGTGGCGTGGTTAATGAACAAATCCATCAATCTCTCCACCTCCCTCTCTTAGCTGCCTGTATTTTAATGGACTTTAATGGAGACTCTGAATTGTGTAAAGCCCAGGCCTTTTGGAAATAACAGGGAACTGTGCATACTGTGCATGGACATGTTTTGAATTGCTATACTAAACTGCAATGCAACGCCTCTTCATTGATGAAGCTGACAATTTGAATGTCAGATAATGTGACTTGTATAATAGTTTTTAATGTCCACAGCATGTATAACACTGAGCCTGAACTGAAATCGGCGCTCAGCAAAATGTCCTATTGCGTTTTGAATGTAGCGCTTGCTGCTGGTTAGGAAAGTCTTTAGGAAGTTAGGGCTGTTTGTGGAGAGTGTGGACAGATGATGTGATGAAGGGAAGTATGATGACTTTTATTTGGCAATATAAAGTGTTTGTGTATCAGTACTGCAGAGAAACCTCATTCTGATGCTATTGTACTACTTTTGAAAGCACTTTAGATCACTTTGGATCGAGTAATTGAGTAAACTGTCTCTTTACTTTTTGCTGCCACTTTGCTCAGTAAAAGAAGTTACCTTTTTATTTCTGAATATATAGACTGCAACAGTCAATAAATAAATGATTATGTCTTTAGGTGATAGGCATTTAGGAAAAGACTGTGTCAGTGACTTAGGAGGGAGAAGTTTGTGTATTTACATAAAATTTGTTTCAGACTGACTTCCAAGCTATGTCATGTCATCTTAATGATCTAAAATAAATGTACATGCTCTTTAGTGATAACCAAGCACATATTTATTGACTACAATGATTATTTTTTAAAAGGAAATTGAGTCATAATTTTAAAAATATGTATTGCTTTGCATTTACTAAGTGGTTGAAAGTACTTTATTTTAAGTACTTTATTTATAATACACACTACCGATAAAAGATAGATAGATAGATAGATAGATAGATAGATAGATAGATTTAATTTAATAATTTAAAAAAATAAATAATCCATAAAAGTACTTCTTTCAACTGTTCAATACAACGCTGTTTCATTCTTTCCACCAACCACAGAACCGCATACACGGGATTGTGTGATATCATAGGCAGCAAAATATACGTCTGTGCTTTTAAAATACATCTAGATGAAGTCATCTTAGCAGATGGGAAGTGATGCAAACATTGGATTCACGTGTGCCTTGTTGCCTTTCTACCTCTGTTCTCATTTTTCATCTTTCGAACACCACCAATAAGGTGCAGGATTTGTGCTGAAGTACTGATTTTTGTGGATTCGCCCATGTACCTTCGCTCTGGCATTTTTTTTTTATTGCATGGTACTAGATGTTTTCAAATGGAAGCCTTTTAGATGGATGAAAGCTGAAGGTGCAATGAACTTCTAATGGAAACGCCACTGAGCTGGCCAGTGTCCACACCATTAGAGAACCAGACAGTGCGAGCCGAGTGAGTTCCTATGTTTACACCAGGTTGGGGTCATTAGAAGAGAACTGATGGACTAGTGCAGCTCTCTTACCATTGACAGATGCATTGGTCTCTCTATGCACATTTTTGATTGATAGCTGTGCTGAACGCTCAATGCCAGTCATATAGTCACCAGGGTGTATGAGCCAGAGCAGAAATAAACCTCTAAACCGGGATGCAGATTGAACCGTGCTCAACTCCAGCTGTGACGGATTGTTTCAAGGAGGTTATTTTTGACGCTGAAGTCATTAGTTCTTTGGGAGAGCACATGCTCCACTCATTCAGATGTACAGCACATATCCCTGAAGAGCTGGTGCCCAGGTGACTCAGGTAGGAGGTCACCTTCTTAGTGTAGGTATTGATCAATCCCTGTCTCTTAGGACAAGGTCATCTTATTTGGAGCTGCAATCGATTTACTGTGTTTTCTTTGTGCCTAAATGTCAACAGAAAATGTGGACCAACCACATTGTTTGTTTTTTAGAAGATAGAAGCAATAAATCTACTTATGTTTAATCCAATAACATTTGGTCCAGAGAGGTGGTAAAACGTAATTTCAGACAATAGCAGGTCAGAATTTCAAAGTTAAGAAGGCATAATCATATTTTTGAAAGCAGCCTGCAGCAAAATCTAGAGAGAAGACGTCTTAGCGTTCAAAATTCGCTTCAAGTTTTGCTACCAAAGTCCTTTAAGGCACCCAGAGGTTTGCAGAATTTGGCAGACCGCCTTTGAAATCAAACCGTTGCAGATGAAATGACAAATTCAGATGTGATCCTTCAGCACTGTGTTGTAATGTGCTCCTCTTATATTAAATGTGGCTGAATGCTGCACATTTGATGAAAACAAAACCATACCTGTGAAATGAGAAAATACAGTACATAAAATGCATAAACAATTTTTTTTCTCAGCACCAGTCAACATCACTTCACTGCAGGGAAAAGCATGTGACAAGTTATGCATTAATTGATCATAAAAAACAAATCGTGAATTTCAGCTAAGTTACAAAAAAAATAAGTCTGCTTAAACAAATAATACATTAATGATGCATTTTATGCCTTACTGAACGCAATGTGTAAACATTCTTAGTGCATGGTGGAAATGTGAATCCCCAGGGTAATGACTTTTCCAAGAGATTGGAGTCTGAAGTCAACTAACCTAGACTAACCTAATCAATCAACCTAACCTAATCAATGAGACGAGACTGGAGGTGTTGGTAAGGTGTGCTGTGCACTATATAAAAACACTGCGAAATTTAGTATTTGCTTTTCGCAGAAAGCATTGCCTCATGTGAGCTAAGCTTTGATCAACACAGCTCTCAGAATGCCTAAGATTAAGAAGTGTTGACTTGCATACAGCTGGAAAAAGCTACAAAAGTATCTCTTTCATGCTGAACTAAAACTGTTTTCTGAAGCAGAGTGATGCAGTATTTCTCCTGACTAGTGTGCAGGTCTGGTATACAATTACAAAAATTGTTTGGTGGAGGTATTGGTGCTAAAAGATGGTCCACATATTCAAGGGATACTTTTTGTCCACCCTGCATTGTGAATGTTCTCACACCGTGTTAAAATCTGTCATATTTACTCACCCTCATGTCATTCCAAACCTATATATATTTCTTTCTCCTGCAGAGCATAAATGAAGATATTTTTAAAAATGTTGGTAACCAAACAGTTTCAGCTTCCATTGCCTACTATTGTATGGACAAAAATATAATGGAAGTCAATGGGAACCAAAATGGTTCTTTAACCCTCATGTTGTGCTCCAGTCATTTTTTTTTATGCTAGTTAATATTATTGCATTTGACTAAAACTTCCCAAAAAAATTTTTTTGAATAAGTTTTGTGCTTTTTGTTATTTTTGTCCCCCCACATTATACTTGTGGTGTTCACTGGTCAAAAATAACTGGCCTACCAAAAACTGCTTATAAATTTCTAGCTATGTTATTACCAAATAATGGATCAAATGTTTTTATTAAATTGTTTTCTTTCAGTTGGCACAGACTTTGTATTTCTTTTTGGAACTGATTAATCATAGTCCTCAGTTTTTGAGCGAACCTTGCCAAAGCTATCCACAAATGGAAAAACTGAGGTACATTTAGTTAGTTCCAAATTAGTTCCAAACACAAATACAAAAGCTGTGCTAATTGAACAAAAAAGGGCATTTTTGACCAGGAACATCAAATTAGGTAAAAGATTTTCAGCACAGCACAATGGCTGAGATTTCTTCTTTTATGTTCTGCAAAAGAAAGAAATATAAGAAAGCAAAAAAAAAATAATAATAATAATACCGGTTTGGAACATGATGGTGGGTAAATGTTGAAAGACATTTCATTTTTGGCTGGACTATCCCTTTAGACATACTGTGTTTCTCTGTTATTGTGAAAATCTGATCATTTTTGTAACTGATCTATGAAACTCTGTTAAATTCACAGGGTCCACATACTTTTTCCTACAACTTGCAGAGATCCAATTTAGATGTGTACATTTACATTATATTTTACGTTACATTCATATGCATTTACATTAAAGTGACATCACTAATCACAAATGTATAGGGTATACATTTAGATTTTTTTTTTTCCCTGTGACATTCAGTTTGGTTTACAGTAACCTTTTTGATGCGTCTCTGTCTAGAAGCCCAGAAAGCCTTTGTAATCTCTGTTTACAGGCAGGGTCTGACTTATGTGCTGCAGAAATGGGCCTGATGCTCTTCCAAAGAGAGGGGGCATTAAAATAGTATCTTGCTCAGAGTTTTAGACTCAGCACAGCATAAACTTGTGTTGACAGGGAGTGTCTCTTTCAAGCTCAGTCTTCTTAAGGGCAGAGATTCTTTACAGATGACACATGGGTTGTCACCAGTGGCTGATGCAGTCATTCGGCCCTGTGGTTGACACATATAGACAAAGGATAGCAGAACTGCTGTTGATAGGGGCTTTCTCCATTCGTCGCAACACAATGTGGATTTACGAATGGTCTGGTGTTATTTGAGAGATGGATGAGGCCGCAGCAAGAGGTGAGAAAACTGTCCACTCAAGACATGGAGAAATTTCAGCTTTACTAGTGCCTTACATCCTTCAGTCAAGCAATTTTTGTTAGCAGGGATGGATGGTTCCTTGTAACTGATTTTATTTTAGCCTTTTTCTTGCTTGTAGGAGAGGAAAGATGACTGGAACTGAGAGGGAGTGTGACTGTAGGGTTCAAACCTGCAAATTAATGCACAAATTGATAGAACAGTTCACTCAAATGTGAAAATCCAAACTTTCTTACTTCTGTAAGAAATACATTTTTAATGAATATCTTGTAAAAAAAAATAATGTGAGTATCATAAAGTGGTTCATATGACTAGCAATCTATGTTTTATGAATGAATTGTTCTTTTGAGTCAGATCTTTTTAATGAGTGTTATTTTTCTTATGACTTGTGCAATAATTAAATCATTATTTCGAATCAGGAACAAGTGGTTTAAAGAATGCTGTCTAAAACAAAAGTACTGAGTATGCAAAACCATCATTTTAGGTCATTTGATGTCTGCATTTGAAAATGATCAAAAACTACTTGGTGTTTGGTCATGATAATAAGCATAATTTCAGTTAATAGGCACCAACATGAAATACCTATTTTTTTACAGGTTAAAAGTATAAACACATTTTCAGATCATTATGAATTTGCATTTGAGAACATCTAATTAACGTTCTCCCCTTTCATCAGAGTAATGGATCATAAATTCAAGTGAATAAATAAGGAAGGGAAAAACACCCGAAAGCTGAGAAACAGAGTTAGGAAGGCAGCAAGGCACGTCTGAATCCAGTGATTGTGTAACATCCTGTCTACTGCGATTCTTTCATTTGAAACATTTTTGATGTATCCTTCACTGCCTATGATATCCCACTATCCTGTGCATTAGATGACAGTTGAGCTAAAAAACAAAATGTCTGAAATTTGGTGGTTGGTCTGCAAATGTTTTTCAACTTTTGATTTCATTTCTAGTTAGAAATTAGTATTGCAGTAATTAAATATTTGCTTAGTTATCACAAAAAACACTAAGTTTCTGCAGGTACGTTTGTGGTAAACACTGCCTGCAAAGTCAGTGATAGAGCAGCAAGGCAACAAGTCAGCAGCTTAAGCTTTCGGACGCAGTCATTACCAAGGAAACTTCTTGTTTCAATTCAATTTTGATATGAAATAAAAAATACGATGGAAGATTGAAGTCAAGCTGTCTTGCATTATTAAATAGATAGGTTATTGCATAATGAAAATTACAGCATATCACCACCTAACCAATGTTATATGTTACAGTCAGTTTGGAATCTGTTGAAAGATGCTATCTTAACCGATTTTTCATGTAATAGCAGTTTTATTGAATTAATTCAGCTTTTTATTTAAAGTAACAGATACAACTTTTCAGATCATTATGAACTTGCATTTAAGAATATTATCTCCCTTCATCAGTGTAATGGATGATAAATTCAATTCCACAGCTATAAAGTTCAGATAATGAACACAGATACAGATAATGATCCACATGGTGCATAAAAAAAACAGACGTACATTTTTTCAAGCAAGTTATCACTTTGTAATGTGTAGCTAGTATCAGCATAATAAATAATCATTTAAATTTCCACATGGTATTATACAATATTATAAAATGCTTAAGAGAACATATATAATTTTTACAGGCCTTTTGAAGTGTGTGTGAGCCTGCAGCTGCAGTTATCATTACAACACTGCTATTATACTAAATACATGGCACATTCACAGCACAAGGTAATAATTTCATTGGAAAAAGTGATTTTCGAGTCATTCCATAAGAAGTCTACTTACTTGTATGCAATGTATATGAGGCACTCATGGCTCATGAAATTCATCAGGCGAAGCTTTCTGCACCGCTTAGAAAATGAAATTAGAAATTGTCCCCCACGTTTTCAGTCAGTGCATCCAACGTGTCTGGCTATGTGCTTGGCTGGTAATTCAATTAAAGTGTGTTTAAGGTGAGCTGCAGCAGCTGTCAGTCTCACTTTGCTCAGAACACAGTGTGTCAGTGTGTGTTCTCCCTCTGCTACCACCCAAGGGAAAAATAGGCAGGGTGAGAGACTGCCAGAGAGACAAAGGCACTGCCTGTATAGCTAGCTAGAGGTCTACTGCTTCATCCATAGTTCCTCTCTCCAGCTGTATTCTCTCTGCTCAATTGAGCTTCAGTCTTTTAGAGAAGTCTTGCTCAGAAGAGGCCTGATGTGACAGATATTGCAGGTTTAATTGACTGCTGTTCTCAGTTTTACTTAGTTGATTATGTGATAAAATTAAATTATGGGCTGTCAATCGATTAAAATGCTAAACAAATTAATTATATGATATGCAGTTTAATTGAATTATTTACATATATCAACATTTGCTGAGAAAATTTCTTAAATGAGGACAATCCAAAGATGAAAACATTATGAAAAAAGAAAATATACAATATAAAATTATATAATATAAAATAATAAAATTTATTTTATATATTTTATTTTAAATCTTTTAAATCATTTTTTAAAAATATATTTTAATCATATTTTTATTATTATTATTATTACTGTTGTTGTTTTTGTTTGTTTAAAATGAATCTCAATCAATTACTGTGTTAAATTCTATATATATATATATATATATATATATATAAGAAATATGATAATATTATTTATATGATATTATTATATGTTATATTGTTATTAATGTATGTGTTATATATTATAGAATAGTTGTGATTTTCATATTATTATAAATGATTTTAAATACTTTTTAAAATATATATTTTTTCATTATTATTATTATTTTATTATTATTTGTACTTAATCCCAGTCAGTCACTGTGTTAAACTGACAGCCTTACATTAAATATATCAACAATCTACCTGTATTTCACCTTCACTCAGATTTCAGAAGAATTTCACTTGAATTTTCTTCATAAATATTAACTTTGCTTTTCTATAGTAATACAGAATATGACATATTTGGCCATAAGCCTTTCCCAGAAAGTTGCACACTAGTATGTGATTTTGCTGATGAGTATAAACAATAAAGTGCTTTGAGGTAAATGGTGCTGTGGCTAGAGAAGCAAACAGTGCTGAGCAGTTACTTTGAGCAGTTACTTTCAAATAAACAAGTATTTTGAAGAACGTCAAATCTATCGTCCATCTGTTGAGAGGAGTTTGAAGCAGAAAGGGGGAAGAGGGGAGAGATGACATACCGTCTGCGTTATGTTCTCTGGCATTGTCACTGTATGGAACAGAAAGCTGAAGTATTTTGCTGACTGAATGAGAGCCTGTGAAATCAGCACTGCTCAGAAAAGGCCCCAAATATGTCATAGCTGAGCTGCTGCCAAATTTTAGTCTCTTCTTCTATCCTAACAAGTGTCTGTGGGTTGATACAGGACTTCACAACAATTTACCAATGAAAAGTGCAAGATGAGCATTTGTGGTTAAAAAGTATATAATTTTTTTTAGAAAGTGACCCATTGTTTTGCTAGACACTTACTCCTCGGCTGGGATCGTGTAGAGCCCTTTGACGCTGCACTGAAACCCGTTGGCCATCATTGAAGTCCATGGAGAAAAATCCTGGAATGTTTTCCTCAAAAACCTTAATTTCTTTTCGACTGAAGAAAGACATGAACATCTAGGATGACATGGGGGTGAGTAAATTATCAGAAAATTTTTATTTTTATTTTATTCTGGAAGTGAACTAATCCTTTAATTGTAATGTACAAACACGCATCTCCTGTAAAGCTGCATTGATATGTATTTTGAAAAGCGCTATACAGATAAATGTGAATTTAATGTCCCTCATTTCTATTTCAGAAATCTGGGAATGCAACCATATTAATGACTCAAATACAGGACTGACTACTGTACTGTGAGCATAGCAAAGAGAGAAAAAAAACAACAGCAGCATTGAGTTTGAAATAGCATGAGGGTGAATAAAGGTTGACCGATTTTTCATTTTAGGGCTAAAAAAAATGCCATTGTGGGCCCATGAAGTCCACAAAACTGCAGTGTGTCAAAAGGGTGATCATGAGCAAAACTATAAGGATTTAGGGGGCATGTGAGACAAATCCTCAGACTGGTGTATTATAGTCTGGCTCAGTTGATAACAGCTATATGTTTTAAAGAAAAAAAAAAGGAAAAGTGCTATGAGGACATGAAGATGTTTCAAGTTTTTACTGCAGTACCACGGGTGCCCATTCACTGCAACAATGACTGTACTTCAACAGGCACATAAAAGTTGTGAGACCACCATAAATCTCTTTGTTTGTGGTCATAGTGAAGGTTAAAGTTTGAGCATTGCATTTTAAGAAAGCTACTAAGAAATTACATTGCAGGATTACAGTTACAAAGAGGAAACACCACATTTGTGGTCATTCTAACATTACAGTTTGCACATGCACATTTTCTTTTTAAAATAAGGAGATAATCTGTTATAATTTATATGGTTTCGCATAGTTGGCCTAATGTACCTTTTTACAGCACAGAGAGCCCAAAATGAAAATTAACAGCCAGAAACTATTTGTACAAAATGAATTCTGTACAATCATGTGATTCACACTAAGTGGAAATGGTCACCTCATGCTATTCACAGTATGTGCAAATAGCACTTTGCTGCTGTTTGCACTAAATGGTCATGAGTGACTGCTATTATGAACCTAGAAGTGTGGTCCATATGCTGTGCATTGACTCTTAAAGACCCCTGATCATCTGCTTTTAGAGTGTCCTTTCACATTGCCTTTGTGGACTGAAATAAAGGGAGGAGAGAGTCATTTTTTCAAACAAAGAAGCTGTTTTTTCAGCATGCTTTTGTGCTGTTGCTTTCATTCAAGGTTAATTAGAATGACTTCATCATAAAGTCTCTCAGACTCTCTGTAACTGCTGTACTGAAAGATTGGTTTACGTGTATTTTTCGGTTCACGTATGGGAAGGACATAACATGCACCGTCACGTCACCCCCCTTCAATAGATGGCCAACTGATAAGTCAACATCATTATTCCGAAATCCTTTATTGAGTATTTTGACAAAAGCAGGAGGCCGCAAAGGTTGGTTTGAACGAGAGAGATTCTTATCTGAGCATATAGTCATTCTTATTCTGAACAGAGCCTATCAGACTTGCACACTTGCTCAACAATAGAGCACTTTCCATTAAAACATTTTTAAATCAATCATAAATGTGTATTAAAAACCACAATGGTGATTGCCAGCAAATTCTGGTCAAAGAGCAAACCACACAAAAGATTACCAGGCGAGTGGTGAATAAAGAGTAAGAAGGAGTGAATGAACACTGGGGAAGGAGAGAGAGAGAAAGGGAACAACAGAGATTAGATCAGGTGTTTTACTGTGCAGGAAAGTCTGCTCTCAGGCTTCATTATGCTAGGAGCTGTAAATCCATTGGGGGAGTTAATTCAATTTGAAGCACCATATAAAAGCATCATTTACTGCAGCTTCGCATCCACTGCTGTTGGTCGATAGAGCCCTGGTACCTTAGTCAGATCTGTAGAAACGACACTGGTAAAAATCAAAAGTACAGCATACTACATAAAGGTGGATACGTGCACCTTTACAAACACAGTGGTTGTTCAACACTGGCTTGCAGTGTTGGGGAAGCTATGTTAAAACTAGCTTGATATGCTAAGCTATACATATGGAATATGTTTCCACCTAAAAAGGTGATTGCTACTCATAATTGTCCATATTCATTGTGACTTTATTTCTCATATGTGACTTTATATGTAAAAATGTTACTTTTAATCTTGCAGTGTTGCTCAATTATAACTTTATTTCCCATAAGTGTGATTTTATCTCACATTGTATCTTGCATATCTCACGTATCTTGCCATGTGAATTTATTGCTAACAATGTGACTTATTTTAAACTATACAAGTACCTTGTTTATTTTTTGTACCTTTATTTTAGTTTTTTTAGGTAGAAACTGGCTTCCATAGCTACCCATAATTTATACTTCTGAATATATTATTTGTTATAATTTACACTACCATTCAAAAGTCGGTAATTTATTATTTTTTTTTTTTCATGTTTTTGAAAGAAGTCTCTTATGTTCACCAAGGCTGCATTTATCTGATTAAAAATAATAATATTCCTGAAAATATTTTTACAATTTAAAATAAGTGTTTATATTTTAATATATTTTATAATAATTTATTTCTGTAATGGCAAAGCTGGATTTTCAGCAGCCATAACTCCAGTCTTCAGAGTCACATGATCCTTCAGAAATCATAATTATCATAATTATAATATGCAAATTTAGTGTATGCTCAAAAAATTTCTTATTATTACCAATGCTGAAAACATAATAATTATTAATGTTATTATTAATATTAAATTAAACATTTTAATATTAAATTATAAATATTATACATTTAATATGTATAATATACATATTAAACATGTATATTAATATTAATATATATCTTTAATATTATATAATACTAAATTAATATTAATATTAAATATTAATTCATATTAATAATATTAAACTTTTTTTGTAAATATTAAATATTTGTAATATTTCTGTGGAAACCAGTTTTCAGGTTTCTTTGATAAATAGAATGTTCAGAAGAACATTGTTTATTTGAAAAAAAAGGTTCGTAACAATACAAAATTATGTACTGTCACTTTTGATCAATTTAATGTGTCCTTGCTGAGTAAAAGTTTTAATTTCTTCAGAAAAAAATATTTACTAACCAAAACTTTTGAACGCTACTATATAATTTATCAGAGCCATATTTTTGACTCAGAAACAATGTATTATCAGTTCATTACATGAACCACCCACACAAACTGATTTACTTGATTGAATCCACTTTCCAATGACACGAGAGAGAGGATAGTTTAGGAAAGTGTATATTTTCTTATTGCCTCCATTCACTCTGTTGTAAAGCTGTGTGCTCAATACAAAGATATAAACAACAATGTAGATTTGTACTGTCTAACAATGCTGCTCATTAGAAAAAGTACCTTGCTACTGGAAATGTTTGTCCTATTTAGAAAACAACTGAACTACTGTGACACTACTTAAAGATAAATGTAAACCATACATGCATTGTATGCCACTGGATAAAGGCACCTTCCAAATGTATAAATAAAAATGTAGTTAAGTTAGTAGTGTTGCTACTTTTAGTAAGTTAGGCACACTACTGACACTACTGGGAGTTTGACATTTTTATTTATTTTTTTGCTAATGTGTTTTTCTCTGTAGGATCACTAGATGCATGATGCTTGTGTTCCCACTAGAATAACGGTCACGCTTTAAAATCAAGATCAAAACCTCCTATCTGCAGTGTGGAGAGCATGTAGACCCCTGGGAGATATGAGTTTGTGGCGTACAGCACAGCGGTTTGGGTCACCTTGACCCAACTAGCTGCAAAGTCCCTCATAAGACAGCAATCCCCCGCTGAGTTTGCAAACTTCAGAATGCGTTTGTCTTATTTCCTCTAAACATGGTCACTGCCTGTTGTTCGGCCAACCTAGATCAAGAGATCACAGGCTTTAAAAATTCCATCAAATTCACTTCCTCACTGACTCAATCAAAGCATCTTTTTTGGGGGTGGATGGGGGCTGAGTCAGGGATGGAGGTAAAATTGGATAAGTCCATAATCGCCTTTGTGGGTTTGTAGACTCTGCTTCTTAGTTGCACAAGATCTGGTGCCCTGACACAAGCAGAGAGGAGGATTATTGGATACTTCGGTGAGGAGTGTAGTACTCATTAGGGCAGGAGGTCAGGGTTGAGTGCTGAAGGACAGAGGGTACGTTAGGGTGTAGTGGGCTAATACACCAACAGAAAAGACTAGCTTTAGAACAGCTCAAATATTTCAATGCTAGTCAATACTGGTTTATTCTGGTTAGCAAGGTTGAGTTGAATTGAATTGAGAATGTTTTTTTAAGTTCCAGAACCATTTGTGAATCAAAAAGAATACAGAATTATAATTCCGATTTACTTGAAATATCATAAACACTAACTGAAATAAAACTAAATCTAAAAAAATGTCAAATTATTTTATTTGCAGCATTTCCAAAGGCAACATTTCTCAATTTCATTTAGTTTAAGTACTAAAATAACTAAAACTAGATCAACTAAAACTTAGTTATAAAAACGATTTAGACATATTAAACAGCAGAAGTCAATAAAAACTCAATTAAAACACAACATTTCTAAAATTTAAAATAAAAATATAAAAAAGAAGAAAATATAAAAAATAAAATCTAATTCAAATTATTAAAATAAACTATAATAGTATATTAATGATACTAGAATTTAAATGTTATTTTGGTCACACTTTATTTTAAGGTCCAATTCTCGCCATTAACCACCCCTTAACTATGACTTTTGCCTCAATAAACTCTTGCTTGAATTTGCTGCTTATTAATATTAAGGTAGTTGTTAAGTTTAGGTATTGGGTAGGATTAGGGATGTAGAATATGGTCATGCAGAATATGTTCTTTATACGCAGTAATAAAAAGCCAATATGTTAAGGGATGCCAATAAGCAACTAGTTAATAGTAAGAACTGGTCCCTATACTAAAGTGTTACCGTAATTTTAATTATAAGTTAAACTAAAATTTAATTAGAAAAGAAAAGTATATCATGAGAAACTTTCAATGATTGTGTGTGCACTGATATCAGACTCATTTGTAGATGTTTGTAAATGCAGCTTGTCATACTGGAGAAAAAAATGCATGGTTCTCCCTGGATGTAGTGCCCCTGGGCACATGCCCAATTTCCCATATGGTTAATCCAACCATCCTGACAGCCCAGCATCCAAAACCCAACATATTTTTTAGTGAGTACATATTCAATATTCAGCATCAATTAGAAGTCTGAATTTGTGACCTGAGATAGAGCCAAAGCTAAGTGGACCAACCAGCCATTAGTATCTGAGCTAATGACTCTGGACCCTCAGTAGACTTCTGCCTGCAGGTTTGAAGTTTATATCCCTCCCTTTAGACTACCAGAGTCCTTCATCCATGCTTGGCCTGGAAAGTTTTAAATATGGACGACCTGATTTCCGCCTTCACTGACCCTGGAGAGACCCCTGATTCTATTCTACCAGGGACCTTACTCCGTCTCCCAGTTTGACATTAATACAATGGAAATACGCAGAGCACTTTATCATTCATGTGAAACACCGTTTATGACCTACACAATCCCACATTACTCATTTACATGTAAATGATTTCACATTCCCTCACTAGCCTCCGTTTTTTTCATTTTTACCAGGCACCTATCATCTTTTTATTTCTTTTTAAGGGCGCTTTATATATTTTAAGGCGATAACCAATGTGGGCGGATAATTGAAATCAAAGCAAAGGCACAGTATGGAAAGCAATAGCTGTATATAATGATTTTATATAACTTGTTAACTGATGCATAATATTCTATAGCAAGAATGAACTTGGGAGAATGTAAGATCTTTGTAAAAAAAACTTTAGCTTTGACAACCCTGAGGTTTTCACATTATTCCAGTCATGAAGTCTGAAGAAACAATCAGGATCAGCTTGGGAGAAGTCAATTACATAAACAAGATCATCTGGGACAATTAAGATATTTTAGTTTATTGACTCTTTGAGGTTTATGAATGTTTATATGAGGCTGAGTGTGTATGGAACTGGCCTAAATACCACATGGATTCCAGCATAATTGTTTATTTGATTATTTTTAAGGTCATTTTGTTGTATTGTAAGTGGAAATGCTTTATGAGAATTACATGTTAAAACTGTAAGAATTAACTCTCCCCTAAATCCCTTGAGACGTAGATGATGACTGATTGCAATTTGCTGAAAATACTGATGATGACACTACAATTAATTTACTAAATGTATCATTTAGCATGACATCTCAATGGGAGACTTTGATGTTTTTTTGGTTTTTTTTGACTGAGGGAATATTTTCTAAAAGCTTCAGACTGAGAAACAATCTTTGATGATGGATACAGTAAAAGCAGGGGCAGTTCTCAAAAGTGCTTTTCCAAAACGTCACTCAAACTTTCCTCTACATTTACCAATGGACACTTTTCACCCAACTTTGATAAAATGCATAATTTCCAACACTGAACTCTTTAAAGCGCCTCTCAGGCATTCTTTCTCTTAACAAAGCAGACAACGAACTTCATTCTGACAGCAGCAGTTCTGTCCCTCAAGCAGGTTGAGGTAGCAGGACACTCAATTAAAACCTCTTCCTACTTATGGCTGCCTGTCTCAGTACTTGAGCTCTTCTAAAATGCCACAGTTGCACACAGGCCACAGCTCTTCGCTTAATTACAGGTTTTTATATAAATGTGAAAACGTGTTGGCTGGTGTCATTAGTGTTTCAATCCCAGTCTGGAGCTGTCAGCAACCTGCATTATTCACCCGAGATGTGTTGAGCGTTGGCTAAGCTCTGGTATCCCTCGAGAGGAGAGCCAGAGAGGAAGAATCCAGCAGCCTGAAAGCACTTCATCATGGGTTTATCAGTGAGGTCAGAATGAATATACAGAATTTATATTTGATTGGACACTGGATGGCCAATTTGTGCTCCTGTACTGGAGGTTTAGCAAAGGTGATTCATCAAGGTCAAAACTTGTTGTGGTAATAGATAACAGATAAGTCACTGTAACTTCTGCAGCTGCATTGTTACTTTTTAAGGAAAATAACATGATTAAGGTACTTTTGCACAACTTTTTTCTCACTGTGAGCTGGCTCATGCTCTCTCACCACTGGAGCAGGGGCATCACAAGACCCTTTTTACTGGAGTACAAGCAAAATACCACTACACTCCAGGAAAATATTACTGATAAATCCTTATGTGTTATTTTCTCTGATGATATTTCAGCAGTCAAGTCATATGTGTTTTCTATCCACTGTTTATAATTAGAACTGGTGCTAGATATGCGAAGGAATCACTCTTTTTATCTAATTGCTTAAACGAGTTTGCAAAAAGGTCTGAAATTGTTTGCAGTTCAGTTTGATTCATTCAGACAGTTAACTCACACACTGGATTATTAGCAACGGTTTCTCACACCAAAATAGTAACGGGATATTTTATAAGAATGGAAACAAAAAGACCTCTTTATGAAAAATGAAAAAAAAAAAAAAAAAATCTGATTTTGTGTCTGAATTTCATTTTGCCTTAATTTCTAACAATATGTTTATTGTTTCAAATTTTGAAACCTAACTTCTGATCAATGGAGAATGTATAAAATAATAAAAATATCATGTTTAATTCCATGTGTTATTTTCCATTTCTTTGTAATTATTTGTAAAATTTATTAGCAATTTCTGAGTGAAAATGGTTTCAAAGTATACACTAGTTTTAGTTGCAACCAGTTTTTTTTTCATCCAATGTAGTGCAAAAGCATTTACATGTTTTGAATTGTGGCTCAAGTGTCCAAATACTTTTTGGGGCCATTGTATATTACACAAAAAATCTGCATTTTCACAGGAATCACAAATGTGGGAAACCATGAACCATGAAACCATGTTTTTGACAGAAAAATTGCTTGGTTTCCACAAAGCAAATCCACCGCTGTGTTATTTTTTCTGCTATACAAATTCCTAGATGTACTTCATTTTTATTTACCAGAAGTATTTCGAAGTCTTTAACACATAAATCAGAATGGGGTGAAATAAATCTTTGCCTGCTCTGTTTGTCATGATAAGCCATCTTGTGATGAGGCTCTTTCAGTACTGCTAAACATCTCACACAATCTGTAAAATAGGGGCTGACAAACTATGACATTCACAGCACTGGCATGCAGAAGTGTAATCAGCAGCACCTGAGCGATAGAAAATGAAAGAGAGGTGTATGTATTTAATGTAAATGTTAATTTAGTAGTTCCACGTACCTCATCCTGTTTTATAAATTAGGAGCTATAAATACTAGTGAGAATTAAATGCAGCACTACTGATTGTGCAACACAGATCTTAGCGGCACCACACTTGTTTAGGGGAATTTTGATCTATTTTGCTGTATTTTTTGCTTTTAGAAAAATGTTACCACCATCACTTTGTAATAAATTGTTCATGAATGATCTTTATCCTTTATTTGACTTTGGAATAGTGAGTTGCTCTAGAGAAAGTTTGATTCATGTTGTCCAGGCTGCGCATGTGCAACTACCTTTCATTCATTGGCTCTGTACAAGCAACAGCTCTACTCAACTATGGTTCAAAGTGCTTTGAAATCATTCTGAAATGCATAAACTGATTTTATGCTTAAAACATCAATGTATTTCCAAGAAACACCTTTGAAGTTCAATGAATAAAAGAAAATTTAGTAACAACATTAGTGGTTCTTAAGGTTATTTCTATCTGCGTTAAAGCACTCCTTACTTCAAACAAGAAAAAGGGTGAACTTTTTTCTTTTTTTTTGGCCTTTTCAAATGTCAGTGGTACATGAGGTGTAATGGCCTGGGTTGAGCACATAATGAAATAAGCACCTCTGAGTATTGAATATGAGCTTTTGCTTCACTGAATTACAACACGTCCTCTTTAAAGGAACACAACATTCATTTGTATGGAAGAGGTCCTTGACTAGCAAACACTTAACACTCTCTCAGCGTAATTGGAGTTATTAGATGAAAAATAACCAATGCATAGCCATTGACAACATTTCTATGACACTTCTATGGCTTTAGTAACTTTACCTACGGCATATACTGTACCAACAAATAAGAGAGATATGGCGTAAGAATTCTAAAGGCATCAAACATGCCACACACCGAAATCCTTTCAGCTCCAAGGACAGCTCTTGTATTGACTTTAAGAAGTCTTCAGATTGGGATTGTTAATAGCTCAAAATGTCAATTGAAATGAGTTTGAATGAAATCTGAAGTTCAGAAATGTACCTGATGCTTTCAGACTGTCCAAACTGACCACTGTTTGAGGTACAATAACCTCTTTGACTCTCAGGTGTTCTTTTTTTGGCCATTTTGCCACTTTATGTTACATCTCAGTGGCCTCTGGTAGCAAAGAGAAGTGAAGCGGTTGGCCTATCTTTAAACACATTAGAGATTCTAAAGGGGGAACATGAATATTTTATGCTGTGATCACTTAGCCAAAGGTTTATGCGGTTTTGTTGAATATGTGTGGATGGATTGTCAACGTTGAGTAAATAAATATGAACAAACAGCAAGAAACATATTCTAGATGCAAAAAATCAATGCGTTCAGGCCAGGAGCCAGAATCAGTCTCCTTCCTCTGTGGCAAACCATATACCCCACAATGATTATTCCTCAGAGACGAGCAATAACACTTCCTGTACACTCTATAGCATCTGTCTCATAGTCTGGTGCATTGCATCAATGATGTATGAGGAGATGGCATCGAGGGAGGTTTATGCTGTAGGCATGAAAGATTCATAAATGTCATTCAAAACAGAATATTAGACAGCCACCGCAAAAAGTCTGCACGCCATTTAGAGAGAGGCCTTTTGTCACCTATGGAGACTGTGGCTTGAGCTATTTTTGGTCTTGCTTCATGGACTCATGAAAGGTTCCGATGTAAGCGAGCAACTCAACCTCTGTGGGCTTCCTCTGATTGCATCCACAAGCTTAGAAAAAAAGGCAATTGGGGTGGACAATTAACCTTTTAGATCTTGGCTCTGATTGGTTGAATTGTGGTTTGACCTTTAAATGTAAGTTTAAGGGGGACAGTGAGACAGCTGTTTGCTTTTAATGCATCAGTAAACACGCAGAAACCAGGTCTTGCCCCAGTGGTTTTACAAACACATCAGCTGTATTAACAGCTCATTATGGACTTTGTTGATGATATGTGGCATGCCCTGCGATGTTTTCCTTGCTGCGATCTCAGTGAGAGGTGCATGTGTGCATCTGTGGTGTCAGCATACTTAAGACATACTGTTACAGCACTGGTGCTTTCTCAGAAGAGGCATGACTATAACTGAAGGGATGAAAATAAACAAACAATAAAACATAAAAAATATAGCACAGAATCATTTAGAATAGGGATACACATTATGTTGGTAGCACCAGTATCAATAGTATTGATTGATATTGGATATTCAATTGTGCATGTTCATTTTCTCTATTTTTACACTTTGATTACCCTTGTCGACTAAAAGTTTATCTTTCTAAACATGAATAATTTTATAACACTGTTGAATGTAAGCATATCTCAAATATGTATTCATTTTAATACTGTACATATATATATATATATATATATATATATATATATACACACACACACACATATATATATATATATATATATATATACTAGTGCTGTCAATCGATTAAAAAAAATTAACTAATTAATCGCACATTTTTCTAAAATTAATCACGATTAATCGCGATTAATTCCACCTAACATTAAAGTTTTTAAATATACTTTTATATTGCAATAATTTCGCATTCAATCTTCAAATGTACAATGTACAAACAACATAAAGACAGTATATTTTTAATATTTCTTAAATGGCATCTTTTTTATGATTGAAGGCCAGCATCACTGATATCAATACTACTGATGTCTCTATAAAATAGTTTTTTCCCCTTAATATTTAACCATTGACTGTAGCCATTCAGCGTTACAGTATAATTGAGAGCTATCAATTTTTACATTTATTAGACTTAACTTCTAATTTAAGTGAACTTAAAACAATCTTCACATGAACCTATTATAATAAATGACATATTTAGCTACCTGCGCCCTTTAGCAGAAATATATGGAAAATGAATAGTTACCAAACACTAAATTCTAAATTAAATGTAGATGAACCCCGTAAAGCTATAAAAGTTATTGATTTCCTCTTTCTTCTTTTGTTCTTGGATTAATAGACATCACAGCAGCTGGTTATTAGCTTATTTGCCTGCTATTGCTTTAAAAGCTGCTACTGCTGCGTGACGTGGATCTTGACATGCATCGTATTTTCTCACAACTCTTTACCTTTTCTGACTCACTTCAGGTCTTAAAGTCTCTACTAATGAGTGGACGAGTTGAATCGGGAGTGTTATATAAGGGAGAGAGTGCTGGGGTGCCTCAGGACAGTTTTTAAAACCATTTCAGAGACATGTTCTTAAATGTGGCGCATATATAACATATTGCTTGCATGCACACAGTTTTAAGGCAGCTTTAATCGCCTTTTTGGTAACTTCATGCCTTAAATGATGGCGTAACTAGGACATTGCATGCACGTAGTTTCTTTCGCTGTTTGATATGAAATGATACAGGCTACAGCGTGCGCCGGCAACTTTGTGCGTGTATTTGAAGAGCGCGCGCTACGAGCACAGTATCTTTTCCGCGCTCGTTTGACTCGCGCCTGGCGCGGAGGCGAAGTTAGAGCGCGTCTGAAACTTCTCCCGTTTGATGTGGTCATAAAGATGTTCTGCATCTAAATAAACGCAATCCTTTTCAAGAAAAAAAGAGACAGAGGCAGCAGTTGCGAATGGAGTGGCCAACCCTAGCCCCGCCCCTGCGTTAATTGCGTTAAATATTTTTAACGCCTTAATCAGAAAAAATTAATCGCATGCGTTAACGCGCTAATTTTGACACCACTAATATATACATAAATCAAAGCCTATAATAATAAAATTAAAATCATATTTTTGTTATTTGAAATAAAATGCATGTGGTAACACTTTACTTAAAGCCTTTATGTATAATGCATTATAAAATGCATTAATTATGCCTTGTAATGCACATTATAATGCATTGTACAGTCTATATGAATAATTGTAACCACAGTTAACACTTGTAGCAAATTAGCTCAAAGTGAGATGAACATAATTAATCATAACGGGTTGTTATCAATTATATATTCATCTTCAGGAATTAACTGTAGCATTAATAGTACAATAAAATGATTTGTCCGGAACGCTGAAGTGACCTTCTGTGAGCGGCAGACACAGACAACCAAGTGTGAATACATATGGATGTTTATTAAACTACACTACAGGGGAACATGTAACACTGAACTAAACACAAACATACACACATTAAACATAGATGCCAACGCAAGGAAGGCATGGAGAGAGAGAGAGAGAGAGAGAGAGAGAGAGAGAGCACAATGGCAGGATTTGCACATCAGCTAAACACAACCTGTTAGAACCATCAAAGAATTATATCACCTTAATTAAAAGGGGTCGAAGCCTAGAAGCGCATCTAAATAGTTAACAAGCGGTTACTTGCATATTGGTTTTTTGTTGGTGCTGAGTAAAGTGTCCTGGTGCATGTATAATGCGTAGATTCTTGATGAATTCCTTTAGGAGTGAAAGCTTCGTCATTCCAGCCACGGGTTGATTGGTCCGAAGTTAAATCGCCAAAGTTACTGAACTTATATCTGCCAGAAGCTCGGACTCCCCCCGAAAGGGGAGTCGCGAGTTTTCCACGGTGATGTGTGTCTCCAGGGCACCGAAAGTAAAGAGAAGAGCCCACCTTTTGGGTGTGGGAGAAGTTTTATCTGGTTTCCCTGTAACACCCATTTTGGTTAGTTTGACCAATAACAAGGCACATAGTTTCAGCGGGAAAGTGTTTCTTTGTTCCACTTGACATCTCATTTGCATGTTTTATGACTGTTCTGCTCTGGCTCTTTATGACTGTTATGACTGGTGTAATTCTTCCCACAGTACAGTAAAACTTGTACGTTCACATAGTGTACATCATTGTTTGAGAAATAAAGAGCAGATCATTTTGATATCAAGAAAGAGACACCTAACATATATTAAACCAGAGATACATTCATACACCTGAATGTGAGTGTTTAGAGCTTACTAATACAAATAACGAGTGGTAACTAGGCTAATATAATAAGGAAACATACAAACAACACACGCATATACCAGATACCTGTGTAACTGATTAAATATGGTCTAAATAAAGAAAATGTCTGTGTGTGTGTGTGTGTTATGTATCTTGTAATCGTGGGGGGTAGTCCACTGGTCAGCCAGGCCTGGTACTGAGGGTCATTTAGTTCTCTTTTAGAATTAGTTTGAAGTCTGATGGAGAGGAAAGACAGTCAATCTGTTTGTGTTCCTGTTAGCGTCTTTTTGACAGTGGGGGACAACCATTTGCAATTTAGCACCCATATAAAGGGTAGAATGTGGGGCCAGGATTGTGAGTTATATGCAAATGTCAAAAGACTAAAAGGGTCTGTTAAGACATAAAGTCCCAATGACCATCAAGGATCATAAGCAGATGCTACACACTTTATAACACTTATCAATTCATTGTTGCACTGTGCATTTTAAATTTGGTTGTAATTATTTCCGACAAGATATAATGTATTGCATTATGAATAATTATAATGCATTATGGCCTTTAATAACCCTTTATAATGCATTATACATAAAGGCTTTAAGTAAAGTGTTACTATTTAACTTTACTAAATTACCAAAATATCTCAAATTAAATAATCTAACACTAATAACTAAAAATTAATAAAAAACTATATAGATATATTAAACACACACACACACACACATAATAAAAATGACAAAAACATCATTAAAAATAAAATTTTATTCAAAATATTAACAAAAACTGTAATAATGTATGACTTTGCCTTTTTCAGAATTCTACCAATTGCATAACTGATGCGCACTTATCTGAGGGTAGGTGAACAGTTATGAATTGTGCATTGGTGTCTGAAAGTGAACTCAGCACTTGTCAGTGCGTTCTAAGCATGTACGGATTAACAATTTGAGGCCCAAGAGGATAATAATTTATAGAACACTGCAGAAAAGGCTAATGAATATGTAATCATAGATATTCTATCAGTCTCAATGACCTGTATATTCATCTCAAGAGAGCAATATACTAGGAATATATACAGTATAATAATGTATGTGCATGTGCAAGAACATCAGAGGAAGTATTGATAGAAGTATGAATTTTTTATGCACATGTGCAAATAATTCCGTAGGCTTTTTTACGCTGAGCAGTGGAGGTTTCACTCTGGCTGAGTTTCTGTCTGTATCAGTGTGACTCTGAGATTCACAGCTGTCTGCCTGCTTATCTCTCCTGTTGAGTTTCTTGCTCAGAGTTGCTCTATAATTCATGGATGAAGAGTCAGCACTAGAGGATCACCATCTACTAACCAGGGATCAGATGTTCAAGTCCCCGTTAGTGCTACGGATGCAAATAAACAACTATAGCTTCAGATCTGCGACCGATGACAAACAACAACAAACAGTCTGTCCTCAGAGAGAGAAAGTGGAAGCAAAAGAGCCATTCATTTTAGTCATATCCACTAACATATTAATAAAGGAAGAGGCCAATATCATAAAATATTGATGCCCCCGTCCTGTAGCGGGAGAGCTGATTTGTGTTCCTGCAGGTTATGCTTTATGTTTTAATATTGAGTAAATGTCTATATCAATATTAGATCTAATACTCCTCTCCTTGCATCTTAACAGTGCTGAGCTGAGCTTTTAGGTGCCGTCCTCGGCCGAAGAATGGGAATTTCCATCATTCCCCCTGACCAAATCTTTCCTGCAGTGCCCCATGACCTTCACAACATTCAGACAGTCATTAGGTGGAATTAACAGTGGCAATTAACCTTTCACAGATCACAGGAAGCGAGAGTCACAAAGCGTGTGTGAGGACTACATGATGTCTTCACACGTCGCTGTGAGTATGCAGACATTATGAAGCTATTAAGAACTCATTAGGAAGCAAATACTTCTTAAAAGCACAAGCGGTCTTTCCTAGTTCACATACTTCTGCACTATTTTACAGAAAATGGGGTTAGTTGTCACACAGTTGATATGTTTGAAGATAGTCGTGAAGAAAGCTGGAAGTGTATGACAGCAGATATGTGTCTATGGATGTGCTTTTTTTAGCTAGAAGGAATGTTGGGTGTTGGCATGATTGATCAAACAGTGGCACAGCCTGGCCAGAGACTGAGGAATGAGAAGCAATCTGAGCAGGAACGGGCTTTGATGAAACAGATTTGGACTAATCTATCGCTCTGCTCAGTCTCGACCTGTTATTCTTGCACCAAATGAGATCTTAATCACCACATCGATTATACCTTATTTGTCAGAGAACAAACAAATGATCCTGCATGCATCAAAGAGGATGGTTTTGAGCTAGTGCAAAAAGAATGAAACATAAAAAGGATGATTTCACAGTGTGGATAGGATATTTGTGTTGTTTTTGTTGTGTATGCTGGTTTATGCAGGAATTTCTTACACTTTTTCTTACAATCTTCTTATTTATGTAACATAAACTAAAGTCTTATTTACAAATTTGTTTCAATCTGATGCTGTTATTCTAGTCATCATAATTGTATTTGTTGCATGGAAATGTTTCTCTGTTTTGTAAGAATATATTAGTCTGCTTGGACAAAAGAAGTCCAGTGGCTCCAAAATATCACCAAATATGTCACCAAACAAAGTTTTCCTTACAGTCAGTTCAAAACTGGACCATATATTTGCAACATTAGCTAATAATGTTTTTTGTAAAATTACTGAATATTTTAATTTATAATATCATTAATGATTTATACAACAAAACTCTTTATACAACTGAATGTTTATCTTTATCATTGTTATATTGTTCGTTGATTATGGCTCTAATATGTTGCCCAAACAAAGTTTTCCTTATAGTCAATTCGACCTTCCAAGTAGACCATGTTCAACAACAGCCATATTTTTGGAAAATAATTGAATATTTAAATTAGAATATCTTTAATAACATTAAAAAACTCTGTTGTATCTGTATTTTTGTTGTTATTTTCTTTGTTCTATCGGACATAACTGTAAAATGACTCGCGGTTGAGTCATTGAGGAGAGGCAGTTAGCAGCGAACGGATCTGAAAGATTCATTTACTGAATGAATCTGATTCAAACCGCTATCGCACAGGCTGTTAAAGGGTTACTCCACCCCAAAATGAAAATTTTGGCATCAATCACTTACCCCCATGTTGTTCCAAACCCGTAAAAGCTTCGTTCATCTTCGGAACACAATTTATGATATTTTGGATGAAAACCGGGAGGCTTGTGACTGTCCCATTGACTGCCAAGTAATTATCACTGTTGAGGCCCAGAAAAGTATGAAAGACATAGTCAGAATAGTCCATCTGCCATCAGTGGTTCAATCTGGATTTAATGAAGTGATGAGAACACTTTTTCTGTGCAAAGAAAACCAAAATATCTTAAATTGTGTTCCGAAGACGAACAAAGATTTACAGGTTTGGAACGACATGGGGGTAAGTGATTTTAATGACAAAATTTTCATTTTGGGGTGGAGTAACCCTTTAAGTGAATCTTTTTGAATATTCAATGAAACGATCTGTTCATAAGAGTCATTTTCCGCTAATTCGGTTATCATGGTTTGAGGCTTTGAACTGTGTTCGCTGTTGCTTGAAGGAAACTCCGTCACACACTGTAAGGAGATGATATCCGACTAAACCGCATATGGACGTCGTACACAAAGGTTTCCTGACCACATTTAAAAAAAAAATATGTAATGTATTGGATTTAGTGCTCTTGAAAAGACTGTTTACATTCTATCGAATCAGTATTCCACCTCACAGCAAAATAAATAAAAAGGTAACTGACCGTTCGCAAAACCTGCCCACCCTTAGTTACTGTTGCCATGACCGACAAACAATGCCACTCTCACAATACACTCATGTTCTCACGCAGCGAAAAATACATCGCAGAGCAAAGAGGAAACTGACAACACACCGACAGAGAAGACAGAGCAGGTTACTTCCGATATGAAACAAGGTCTCAGGACCCTCAGCTCTTAAATTGAGTAATTTTTAAAGAAATTCAAACAATAAATACCGTTTTGTGGCTCTTTAATGTATCGTGACAGATCACTGTATTGCCTCAGTTCAAACACGTGAACCGATCATCTTTTCATATTTACTTAAAGCACGAAATGAACATGAATAAACATCTGAAAGTGTTTTATTTTAACTGCGGAACACACCATTTTTCAAGTGTAAGTCCACCAAAGTTAATCTGCTCTTCTGTCTGATTTGTGGTTAAGAAGTGTTTCAGAAGTGTTTTCAGTGAAAACAAACACACACGTGCCCCACAAGGCTGTGTGCTCAGCCCGCTGCTCTTCACGCTGCTGACCCACGACTGCACTGCCAAGTTCAGCTCCAACCACATCATCAAGTTCGCTGATGACACAACGGTGGTAGGTCTCATCAGCAACAACGATGAAACGCACTACAGAGAGGAAGTGGCACAGCTGGCTGAATGGTGTGGCACTAACAACCTGTCCCTCAATGTGGGGAAGACAAAGGAGGTTGTGATGGACTTCAGGAGAAACACCGTTGACCGCCCCCCACTGACCATCGACAGCTAGACTATGGAGAGAGTCAGCAGCACTAAATTCCTGGGGGTGCACATCACAGAGGACCTCACCTGGACCACCAACACCATGTCACTCTCCAAGAAGGCACAACAGCGCCTACACTTTCTGAAAAGAGCAAGTCTCCCACCACCCATCCTCACCACTTTCTACAGGGGAACCATTGAGAGCGTGCTGACCAGCTGCATCACTGTCTGGTTCTGGAACTGTAGTACAGCAGACCGCAAGACCCTACAGCTGACAGTGAACACGGCTGCAAAGATCATCGGTGCCCCTCTCCCATCCATCATGGACATTTTCCTTGCGCGATGCTCCAGCAAAACCAACAGCATCGTGAAGGACCCCACCCATCCATCCCACAGTCTCTTCCAGCTCCTACCATCAGGAAGACGGTACCGGAGCATCAGAGCCCGCTCCGCCAGACTGCTCAACAGCTTTTTCCCCCAGGCTGTGAGAGCCCTGAACTCTAACCACCCTGCCCCCCTCTGAAACCCCATGCAAACCCCTACCTCCTGAAACATGGACCATCTACCCATCTATTTATGTGAAGCATCTGTATAGTTTGTATAGTTTGTGTTTCCTATTTTTTATTTCTTATATTTTTATCTTTAGTTTGTATAGGGTAAACATTTATATATAGCATACTTATAGTTAAAATCTGTTAGTAGGTAGTTGTGTGTAAGTTTATAGTGTTTTACTTCGTTGTTGTATGTCTGTATGTATGTAGCACCGTGGTCCTGTGAGGCACGACATTTCGTTCCACTGTATGTCCCCACATGCAGCGGAATGACAATAAAGCTCAACTTGAGCTTGAACTTGAACTTGAACTTAAGGCTAGAAGGGATACAGCTAAGGCTACTGGGCATGCGCATTTACATATTTTTCAAGCCGACAATATAATGTGAAACCTATAAAAATGGTTTTAAAAAAGTACATAGCGCCATAGTTTCATCACTTTAGAGTGTCACAGTGACCGTCTTTTTGCAGTAAAGTACCTGTCACAGTTTAATGAGTGGGAAGATGACATGAAGAGTCAAGTATATATCGCTGCAGCCTGGAGACCTCCAAGTGGGAGGAACTTACCTCCAAGTTGGAGGGACTTATGCCGCAAGTAGGTTGAGCAGCTCCAAGAGGGAGGGTAGGTTTAGCGTTGGGTTTGGTGTAGGGCATATTAACAAAGCCCAACCCATTTGGAGCTGACCCACCCATTTGGAGCTGGCTCCGACCTCCGTTTATGTGCATATAAAGCTCCCATTCGGGGCGAAGTTCACGGGATTTTGTCCACACAGAATGATAAGAGCACACGTTTTAACATATTATTTTATTATTTAACACACAGCATTTAACTCAAGCGTTGCAAGCCATGCATACAGCGCCGGACATGACAGATTTTTTGGTACGCAAAACAAGTAGTTTAAAGGAATACCTTAGCTTATTACCGTTACTGTGGCAGCCAACAACAGCGCAGCTTAACCCTCCGCACGTTTTTATATTTAGTTATATTGAAGAAGTTTCAATTCAGTCTATCTTTTTTTACCCCGTTTTAACATGGATTTCTATGGAGACAGGCCGTAGCTGTCGGGCAAGATGGCTGATAGCGGCGGCAGCACATAATATCCACGTTCTGATTGGTCAGATCGCCTGTCAATCAAGCTCTTTGCGAACGGTCAATTGGGAACTTAAGTTACATTCTAAGACAGAAAATCGCAGTTGTAAGAAACAGCGTCACACACTTACCTTTTATTTATTTATTTACTCTGAGGTGGAAATTGGTTCCAAAAATATCTAGATGTTAATGTTGTTTGATGAGTCACTAAAATGGCATAGATTTTTATGAGGGGGGAAAAATCACTTACTAAAGCTCCATTTCAAGGTATATGTGAGCCAATGTGCATGTTTGCGTGTGTGAGAAGAACACACACCTTATGTTTGTGTAAGGATTATCCAGTGTCAGCTGATCTTGGGTGAAGGTGGAACCGATTGCGTAATGTACAGATGTTTCATGTGCTGTCACGGGGATCAGTCATTGGCTGAATTCTTTGTCTCTCTCTACCTCATCCGGTTATCCTGCAAAACCCTTATCGTTGAGTCTTTGTGCTGCGTCTCACCTTTGTGCCTCTGGCCTCTTATCGCTGCACAGGAGCAGAGCATCCGGGCCAATCCGAAGGCCAGGGCCGTTCACTGCCTTTGAAGTCAGGAGCTTTGGCGGTAGATCAGCTGGTTTTATGAGAAAAGGTGCCTTTGAAATGCGGAGGCACGGAGGATGTGGCATTCCTCTGACTCACGTTTACCATCTATAGAGTCAAAAAAGGATGGAAGTGTGAAATGTGAGGCATTAATAATGTAACTGCTTTAAATATATCTGTCATCAATTTATATTCAAGGGCAGGAGGCCCTTTGGGAGGCAGAAAGAAGCTGGTGGATTCTCTAGAGAGTGACTTAGTGTAAGTGCATGATGGGATGGGTTAGTGAGGCACTGCTCAAGACGTTACATTAAAGCACCAATCTTTTTCTCTTCTCAGCTTTCTGTGTTATACAGCAGGGGCTGCAACACCAAAAGCCACACACACCGAGTTCTCATGTCTGACTTGCTGCTGCTTGAGGAAGAGGTTCATTTCAGATGCAGTCTCTCTCCCCCGCTGCTTTAGTTTGCAGTGAAACAGGGGAAACCTTCAAGTGAGACGGATAAAGGCAAGAGACTGTTCTGAAAAGTTACTTTAATTTTCTTTTGAAATTATAGATGTGGTACATTTTTCCTCCAGGTCATTCTGTGCATTGGGCACCTTTTCCATTTTGTTAAAAAAAAATTTCAATCAATTTTTATCAAAGATCTTAAACACTGTATCAAACTAATAATGTGTTGAGATGTAGGTGTTAAGTGCATTGTGCCATCCAAGGTTAAATTAATATATGGTGGGATATAATTGTGCTTTCAGTTTAAGTTTTGTGATTTAATTTGACGTTAGAAGACTTTTATTCAGGGTTGTGAAATATAAGATGCTTCCTGTAAAGAAAATTCAATTTTCATACTTTTAGTTATCAGTTGTTTACCGTATATAATTACTAGGGCTGGGTTTTGACACCATTTTCACAATTCAGTTTGATTATGACTCGATTATGACTCGATTATGATTTGGATCAATTACTGATTCAATATTGATCATTCTGGATATGTATCAGGTACAGTACATGCCAAATTTTCTCAAGGAAAAAAAATGCTGTAAAAAACATGAGTCAGTTGGTACTGCATTATTATAATATTGAAGGTTAAAATGAACTCATTTATATATACTAGGGGTGTGCAGCGGAGCCATTATTTGTATCTGTATTTGTATCTGTGACAATCTCAAAATTATTTGTATCTGTATCTGTATTCGGATGGATCCGGAAGTGGGTGTGGCTTAAACCGGAAGTTCGTCAAATTACATGAAAATACCATTTTAAATGCAAATCTGTTCGTTTCGTAGTTTTCATTTGTATAACTAAAGAAAGTATTCTTTTTTTATTATAATTATGACTTTGTAAATATCTTCTACTTAAAACTACAGAAAATGTTGATCAAAAAAAAAAAACTTTTCCAGGGAAACTTTGTGTACAAATTTGTCAAGAGACAAGCATCCACAATATTAAATAAGAGCACCAGTAGAAAAAAAGAAGCTGAAAAAAATAGAAACAGAAATGGAAAGAAAGTGTTCAGTACTCATAGCAGAATGACAATAAAGCTCACTTGAACTTTAAGTAACTTAGAGATCAAGTGTTGCCGGAGTCATTTACGAGTATTTTATCAACAGAGCGCAACACATCACTTGGATCCTCCAAAAACCTTGATCAAACATCGCTTTTCTTCGTCTTGTATAATTAAATGTAATGTCAATCACGAAAAGGGCTAATGTAATACGTTTTTACAGTTGGATTTCGAAAAAGTTTGAAGTTAGGACCGTTTTTAGGATATTTTTGTCAAGTTAGTTGATATAACTCCAGACAAAGCTCTGATTTCTGAGAGACGCACATACCCAACGCGGCTATTGATTTGCGCTCATTTCATTCATATAGGCAGGGCTCTCAAGTTATAGCGAAAGTTTGGAGTGAGATTAGGGGAGGGGCCACTCAAACGGGGAGGAGTCACTCAAAGGGGCGGGGCAAGTCAAAGGGGAGGAGCAACTCAAATATTTACAGCACACAAGTTTTTGCTAGCAGTTCAATTTTACCTATTGTTCATAATTGACCAGCACAAATAGAAATGATAACATCTGGTAAATCTGATGAAAGACAAATTCATTCCAATAAAATAAAAAGATTTATGTATTTAAAAATACAAATATATCAAAAATAAAAAGAAACTTTGCCCCAAACGTGCCAACTGAACAGCAGTACTCAATGTACATACTGTACACATATACAGAAGGATTACAGTACTTACCCTTAGCATGTACAGTATGTAAAGCTGTGTGTGTGTGTGTGTGTGTGTGTGTGTGTGAGTGTGACAGAGACAGAGAGAGTACACATTTCAGCTTATGTTTCTGTTTTTCTGTTGTAAATGTTTGTTGCACATTTTGATGCCTGATGACAGGGGTAGAGGACTCCCACATAAAGCACTGTCATGATAATAGCGTTCCATCCAGAGCCAAACTGTTCCTAGTTTTGGTTTTGTTCAAACCCACCATGGAAAGCACACTGCATCTGAATTTGAGTGGGGAAGCCACATTGCTTTATATGGGAGCCCCCTACCCCTGTCATCAAGGCATCAAAATTTGCAACAAACAACAGAAAAAAAAAAACATAAGCAGAAATGTGTACTCTCTCTCTCTCTCACACACACACACACACACAGCTTGACATACATGCTCAGGACAAGTTCTGTAATCTGTGTGTGTACAGTATATGTACATTGAACACTGCTGTTCAGTTGGCATGTTTGGGGCCACATTTCTTTGTATTTTTGATACTTTTTATGTAAAACAATTTATTTTATTTGGATGAATTTGTCTGTCTTTTATCAGATTTACCAACTGTTATATCATCTCTAGTACTTTCCTTTCAGGAAGCCAAAGCTAATTTAAAGCTTCTGGTTGCAAAGCAGTTGGAGAGTTTTTTTGACTGCATCAGTAATACACTTTAGCACGAATTTGGCTATATTCCCCAACATCAGCTCTCACTATCTTTTCACAGGCAAGTGATTTCGTCCAGGAATCTCATAGATCGAAAAAAATGGAGTTACCTACAGCATTAATCGGATCTTTCTCTTCCAACTTCCAATCCATGTTGCTTAGTAACGAACGCGCGTGCGGCAGAATCGCGTAATTTAAACGGAAACAACATCATCCTAATTTCTGATTGGCTGGTAGGTGGCTCGAGAGTCGAGAGAGCTGTGAACTCGGCAGAGAGTATTCAGTTATCCCTTTCTCAGCGTGAGAAATACGAGGTGTGGCGTGAGAGCGTGTGAACGTGTTGAAATGCGTGTGTCTCACGCCCAATGCGTGAGACTTGAGAGCCCTGTATAGGCTAGTTTACACTCATTCACTTTACACGTCCAGGCCCATAGCCAGCTATGAAGTCCAGACCTCCGTAAATGTTTCATGTTCAAAAGTAAAATTTGAAAACACATGAAAAATTATTTAAAATCATGCCGCTGAATAAATTCATGTGGCTGACTCGCAGCAGCTGCGAAACGCAGGCGTGAAGGAGCTTGGCGCAAGTGCAGCCTCCACTTCGCTCCGCCATGTTGCCAGATCTACTTAATATAAGCGTCGCTGGACTTGTTTTAATACTTGATGTAACAGCGTTTATAAAGTAATTAGGGCATTAATAAAGTGGGACGATGAAGGTTAAGGTTAAAGATTCTGTATCCTATTTGAAAAATACAAGATTTAAACTTATTTTGGTACATTTTTCAGGGAATTGGTTGTGTTTGTTTTTTTTGTAGCAATATCTGGCAACACTGCTTCGCCGGCACTGACAGGCAGCAATCAAAAAAGGAGCGCGCAGATAGTTTATTGCTGAGGAGACCACATTCGTTAGGCATTCACCATGATATTATCTGTACGAAAAAGCAGTACTAGCCATTATTATTGCACAAATCTTAACAACCTCACTAATGTAGTGCTGTTCCAGCAAACATGTGATTGTGTCCGCCGAATATTTTTTTCTGTTATTCGGATAAATTCGTAATTCGTTTTGAAGCCATTATCCGTGCCTTTCCGAATAAGGTATTCGGCTTCGGGCACATCCCTAATATATACAAACACTGAAATTACTCTCAATTTTCTAGAATAATAAAGTTACAATTACATAATTAGATTTCTGCTCCACTTCGTTTTTTGGTGGCTGTCATAAAAACTTGATGGATTTATTCTAAGATAAATTAAACATTGAAGAACAGTAAAAATGACAATGAATATGTTAAATGTGGCATATATTTAGCAAAATGCTTCTCTCTAGAGTTCCTTTTTCTAGCTGACTAATGACTTTATGGTCACGAATATGTTTTTTTCTGAGGTAAATGTGACGTTAGGTGACACTGTTTATAAGCTGTTACATTTGAGGTCTTTACGCAAGCAATTACATGAGACAGGATACGGGTTTCAGTAAGTTGTACTCTTCCTTTTAACATACCTTCGGATGTTTATTCATGTTTATTTCGTGCTGAAATTGGTATTAAACCAGAGGAGATGATCAGTTCACACACGCCTCGCGCTGCTTGACTGAGGTGCTACAGCGATCTGTCACTCCACAATAAACAGCACCAAAACGGCATTTCTTTTTTGAATACTGTAATAAAATGGTAAGAATTTGAAATCTGAGACTTTGTTTCATATCAAAAGTTACAAAGCACAAAGCTTATTGTGATTTATTGCATGGGAGATACGCTACAAGGTTCCGTTCATTAAAAACAGACAAGACTAATCAATTTAAGAATCAACATTGTTTCGTAAAAATGAGAATCGATTAAAATCAAGAAATCTATATTTGTCATGACAATAGTTACTGGATTAGTTAATGGATTTTTTAAAATTCTTTTTAGCTATATCAGTATTAGCACATAGTAAAAGTTTGCACTAACTATTCATTGTTACAGATATTTTACACATACTCTATGTATATGAGGGAATAACACCTGTTTTGTAGAATGACTTAGGAGAAGCCATTGATGAAATAGGAGAAAAGTTTTTATTACATCATTTTTGCATTTTTTTTTTAGCCTTCAGCTACATCAGCACATCAGCAAAGAAAAAACTAAACAAAACAACCTGTGCTAGTCTTTCCAGCAGTGAAATCAGAAAAAAACCTTTTTGAATATTTTATCCAAAATCCTTTTAAGTGTTCACATTTTGTAATAGAGAGCTATAGCAGGAGAAAATAAGTGAGCGAGAGAGAGAGAGAGATCACCAGCACAGAGGTCATTTTCCCAGCGATTAACCACAACTAATCTGAGCAATAGTCATTACTTAACAGTTTTTCTCCCTTGAAGTGTCCAATGTGACAGGAAACCACAAAGAGAGTTTGTTGGAAGAAAACAATTTAATCTTCCTTTAAAAAGCAATTAATGATGGTTTCATCAAATGCCTAAAGGTCAAACATTGATTGAATTCCTGTGTTATCGTGTAGTAGTGAGAAAGATATCTCACCAGACTGCTTTCAGTTTCTTTCAGTGTTTGCGTACCTGTATGGTTTCATATGACCTTCATATATAAATGATTTATAAGAGAAAAAGGTGTAACCGTTGTGAGGTTGTGCAGAATTCACGGCTTTTTACAGAGAAGTATAATCTTTGATGTTAGCTTGCAAAGGCAAAAAATATAATCATGGATTTGCCGCCTGCATGGTTATGCTACTTTATTTTCCTTTTGGTTATATGTTAAATAATCCCATCTATATTTTACCCATCGAACATAGTTTTATTTTTTCATACAAATCCATGGTACCTGAAAGAAAGAATTATTATGAAGATGTCTTAAAGGCATTAAGGATTATGTGATTATTAACATCATCTGTTTGAGTGAGGTTGATATTTCCTTTCTTAATTTAGCTTAAAAAAGACTTTGGGGCACAGACATCAGTCATCTCACATATTTTTGATATCTAAATCTATATCAGTCTAAGGATGTTTAGTAAAATCAAATCAAATCATTCTGGCCTTTACAAATACAAGTCGATAAACAGATATTTGGCTTGTTTATATGCATTCCTTAATCGTAACCGACTTGCTGAAATCTGCTTACAGAAATCTCATTCATATTCAAATGCCCACCATTTGCATAGTTTGCAATAAATACTCGACTTTCAGCTAACAATAAGAGTAATTTCAGCTTTTACACATTATACTTTATGTAAATCCTTTATCTGTCTGTTTCCATAGATTTTCCACCACAATCAACAGAGAAAATGTGTAAAATAACTGTCATTCTTATGTGTTTCTTATGTGTTTTTATGAAACATATGTGTTGGTGTATGTATAATGTTTTTGAACCCTGTTAAAAAAACGTTTAAGTTGGTGCGTGCTTTTATTAAAGATTAATACAGTAAGTTTAATCATTTTTAATGATGAAATTAAGTAACTAAACAATATTTATTCTATGCAATATTTGTATTTATTTTTTTTCTCTGTAATTTCTACTTGTTTCCATTTTTCCACATTAGAGAGTATTTATTTATTTATTTAATGTGAAAAAAGGCAGGAACTAGGGTATCTAAAAAAGAAATCTAGTTAAAAAGTATCTACTATATCCAGTATTTTAGTATAATATGTTGTATTTATTTTTTCTGTTATTTCTTTTCCTTTCTTTCTTTCTTTGAATAGAGTTCAATATAAAAAGTTTTTTAAAATCTTGTATTTTTACAACGAATGGCAAGAGCTAGGATATGGACTTTGACTGTGGGGCAGCAGAGATGACAGTGGAGAAGCTTTTAGCAAGAATGGGCGGATGAATGAACACAGTGATTCATCATCATTATTATTTCTTTGAAATCCAATATTTAAGTGTACCTTCATGAGTGAGGAACAAATGGGCCTCCTTATTCCAGAAACTATTTGCATTTGCATAAAAGGAGCTCTTTTCACTGAGCAGCTAAGGTAGCTGGATTGAAAAAGTCTTAAGCGTCAATTTATAGCCACTCACAAATGAATCCAGCAATCATTCTTCAAGCCTGCAAGATCAATTGGTCTTTCCAAAGACATAAACTAAATGAAATGATTGCTTAGTGGAATAGCGCTTAATTGCCAAGTCCCGTCACAGTAAAAGTCAAGTCGTTCTAGTTCTAGTTTATTTTTGTTGTACTGCTTCGAGAATAACGATCTCTTTGATAACAAAAGCATCTCAATGTCAAACGTCTTCCTGCTGCAATCAACATGCACAGCCTTGCCTCGCATCTCATTTCATCTGGATGTTTACCAGTTATGTGATGTGATGCTGTTAATGCACACTCAACCAGGCTGTTCCACTCACAAAAAGCACTCTGTCAAAATGAGGATGGCTATGAGAAGACTGATGGCCTTCACATTTGCCAAGCGCACCATTAAGGAAATGTTTAGACCCATAAACAAAATGACATAACGGGCAGCTATAGCCCTTAACAATGCCATAAGGGGAAGGTTATGGCATTTGCCTGCACTCAAAAGCAGAGTTTTAAACCCACGGCCTGTAAATCTGCCCGTGTCACTGGAGATTGTGACTTTCATCAGTTCCTGTCACCCTGAACCGTGAAACGTGACGTCACTTTTAGTGTGGCTGTGTGATTTATGAGGACGAGAGAGTGCAGCCAATGGCCTGTCTCGACATCAGTCATGTCAATGTTACCAAAATACAATTCAGTCAGAGTTAGTGTAGTCTGGGCCTCAGACGGCACACCCACAGACTGTTCTCTAACCGTCTGATGCAAGCTACATGCTAAACTGGCAGGCAATTTCTCCATCTGGCAAGATCTAATATGACTAATCTGGCTGGTTTTACTAAACTCTATCAGTTCGTGTGGAAACAAAGTTGTTTCTAAAAATTGTCAAGTTGATACAATGATCATGGTTGAAGAAGAAATAATCGCTGGATTTATAAAGTCCGCAAAGAAAGGCATACTTTAAAAAAAAAAAAAGACAGTGCATGTAAACTAAATATCCATGAGTACCAATGTATGTATGTTCCATCCATCCATCCGTCCTTCTGTCCGTCCTTCTGTCCGTCCATCCATCCAGTGAGTCAGTGAGTATACAGACATTTTTGTTTTATTCCATGCCATTTTGAAAGGCATGCAAAAAACAACAAAAAAACCTAAAAATCCATGAAACAAGATAAATTTACTTGAGAAGCAACACCGCATAAGATATTAAGACTTGTTTACAGAAAATGCATCTAATTTGAGTGTATTTTTCTTACTAAACTGACAACATTTTTCACTTGCTTTTTAAATTTAAAAACAAATGTCAGTGCAGAAAGAAAACAAAATTTATGAGCATTTATATTCAAGACACAATCACTGAAAACAAGTTCTAATATTTAATGCAAAATCAAGTATATATATCTAGTTTTAAGGGTTTTATATATATTTTACTCAAGAAAAAAACTCAAGTAAAAAAAAAGGAAGAAAAAGTAGTCATTTTTTTCAGTTGTTATGTAACTCAAGCTGCTTGAATGGGGAAAGACCAAAATGTCAATGACAAGGTTATGTTTCAATAACATCTAAAATCGGCAAAAAATATTGGAAAACAGTGGTGTCGTGCATTTTGCTCATGTATTTTTCAGGCTGGTACCTAAAATAAACAGGCCTCTATCAAAATAGTGATTGGATCTTTTAATTGAAAGGTGAGACTTGCATTTCTATCCACTATATTAAGCACTTTTTCCACATTCATTTCTTTTTCTGAGTTGTCCGTATTTTCCTCCTTACACTATTTCGGACCTGACTTTGCTCACGAACTGTGGTTTGGTAAAAATCCTCGGTTTTTATTTTATTTTTTTAGTTTAGACCGGCCTTGTAACATCTAATATAAAAGAAGAATAAAGCCAGTAATTAACAGAAAAAAAAATCTTAAGTACAATGCTTAAGGGATTAGAAAGATTAATATTAAAAGGGCAGCAAAGATGCTGAGGCAATGATCAGAAGATCCTGTGTTGATTCATTCCCACAGTATGCAATATGGGGAGAAGTATATTGGAAAGGTTTGACTTGCCTTACTTCAGCAATAGATTCAGACGCCAGACGGAGAATCAATAATGATGTTCTCAATTACAGGAACAGTGAGAGCCCCAAATGAACGCTCTAACGAGTTACTTAAGCCTTGCACGGGTCAGAAAGTGAGAGAAAGGGAGAAGTGGAAGATGGTGTGAAGAAAGAGAGAGAGAGAAACTCTGCTCATCATAAATAGATCAGCATGCTACTTGAAACTGGAGGTTTGTTAGTTGCAATCATCATTATTCATCAAACCGTCAAGGTTCACTGCTAGTGCCATATCAAGGTCAATTTGGCTTGTGTTGCATGTTTGAGTGTTTGGGATGAGTATATAAAAAGATAAAGCAAATACTAATGTAGCGAAACTGTTTGCTTATGCTTAAAAAAGAAAAAGACAAAAAGGAGTATCCGTCATGCTGTTCACATTGAAGTATATTGATTTCTATACAAGCTCGAATGCACATATTTTTTTTCAGATAATAGAGGAACCATCACATAGACCATGTCTAAATGGGGAAAGAGTCACTAGGAAATAGATTGCTTGCCATTTACTCACATGGTGAAATGACACTCTTATTGACAACACAGATATGCCCAAAACAATAACCAGGGGCACAGACAAATAAAACCAGTGTCTGGATAACAACATCTCAGAGGGGGAAAAAAAAAAAAATCCATTTCAAACAACTGGATTCAGTCAACTTCATTACAACAGTAGTCATTATTTTTTATGTTCTTTCAACATTTTTTTCATGCATTACTTACCGTTATACATTTGTACCGTTAAACATTTGAGTTGGATAAGAATACATTTCTTAATGAAAAGCATTTCTAAATCTAGTTGAGATATACTTTTGCAATCTGCACTTGTCATAAAATAACACTTTCTTGGAATTCTTGGAAAGTCACTTTTGATCGATTTAATGTATGCTGCTGAAAAAAAAAACTGTACAAAATTTGATACTCTGGTAAGCATAAAATACATAGCAGACACAATTATAGGTTAAATTAACTAACTAAAATATTACAACTATTTTATTGGTACCTTTGAATATTCAGTTATTATAGATGGTTTATAATTATTTATTATTATGATATCTGTAATGTTTTTCAAGTATTTGTAATATTTTTCTCCCACTCTGTCCACAATTTTGGTCTTTCTCCGCCAAGCTTTGCAAATCATTATGGGACTGCATGCTCCACTAAGGATACATGCAATGCTGTCTAAGCATTTGGCCAAAATAAGGTGTCTTTGCATGCAAAAGCATGTCTTTAATGCCTAAAATTGCTCAGTGCACTAAACATTGGGACAGAGGCTTGGAGTTTGAATATTGATGGCCATGGAGGGATTTATTTGACTGCCCATCATTTCCTTTCCCTTCGAACCACACTTATTTGTTTCCTTATGTGAAAATCACTGCTTTCAGAGTCAGAGTGGGGTGAGAGACTCTGACAGCTTCAGCTGGCTTGTCAGTGTATCAGGTGGAGAGGGTCAGTGTGGTTATGCACCCATCAGACTGTCAGCTTTACAGTGGGTTCAAGCTGCCAGAAAGATGGGGCCACTGCCGGTCTGATTTCATCACGTTACACTGACAATATAAATTGTTCTGCTTCCCAAATATCACATTAAGACCAGATGCTCAGCTAGTACAGCACACTATTCTTTAATGCAGGCGGTTTTTATCCAGAGTGACATACAGCACACTCAACATATGCTGTATGTTGATGTTTTGAACTTTTGACCTTGTGTTGCTAGCATGTGTCATTGCAAGCTGAGGTACAGAAACATATACATGATGATCCGATGACTAAGTTTAACTGACAAACCCAATTTACATAATTTATTTGCAGTCTCCATGTACTGCCACCATGGTTTCATTTCAACATGTTTCCTATGAGATTAAATGAGAAGTTGTTATCTAATTACTTGTAGACAGGTTTGCTGTAAATGACAAGACCATCATGACAGCCCTTGTCTTGATATGTCACGACATGCACAACTAGTCATTTTTAATTATTCATTCATGTTCAGATGCATGATAACATCAACTTGCGTTTCATCATATTCAGGGCATATTCAACCTAAACAGTTATGTATACTTTATGTGGCCATTTATATGTTTGACTTTATTTTAGTGGGTGGGTTGTGTCATTATCTAATTTGCATAATTCCATTAGGGAATTGGGTGCTAAAACAATAAAGACAGAGAGTGCAAATGATGCGTACAGCAGATGCTATCTATTCTTAGTGACCCCCCCCCCCCCCCTTCATGTGTTCCTTATGTCTTTAATTATCTTTGAGTACCACACTGAGTATTTCCCTTAACAACAAACATGACTTATATTATTATGAGTGAGCCATTGAGAATTATTAGCCTGATCTTCTTAGGATTTGTAGGATTTTTAAGATCAGAAGTTGTACCTGTTAAGATTAGTTAATGGACTGTGAATTAATATAAACATGAACATTTTTTATGAACTGTTTAACTAACAATTCAGAACTTATAAAGTGACACCATTTTTTTTTTTTTTTTTTTTTAGGAAATTAATACTTTTATTCAATAAGAATGCATTCAATTGGTCAAAAGTGACAGGAAAGATTTTGCAATGTTGCAAAAGATTTCTATTTAAAATAAATTATTATTTTTTAAAAAAATAGCACAGCTTCAACAAAAATATTAAACAGCACAACTGTTTTCAACATTAATAAAGATTTTAATAAACATATTTTTTTTAAATAACCAAACCAGCATATTAGAATAATTTCTGGAGGATCATGTGGCACTGAAAACTGGAGTAATGGCTGCTGAAAATTCAGCTTTGCCACCACAGGGAATAATTAAACTAAAATATCTAAAAATAGAAAACTGTTCTTTTAAATGGTAATAATATTTCACCACATTGTTGTCTTTACTGTGTTTTTGATCAAATAAATGCAGCCTTGGTGAGCATACGAGACTTTTAAGAACTTTTGAAGTGTACATTTGGATACATGCTGAAATGTGAAATATAGACATATTGACATAACGATCGAAAACTGCTTTTTTAAAATAATGATTGAATGATGACACTGTGAACACAATAAAAATAGACTCAGCATCAGATTGCATCTGCAGCTACATTTCTGTTATTTCTGCTATGCTCCTGCTGCTCAGAACTGTGCCGCTTACATGAAAAGTGTGAATGCTGCAATCTGTTCATTTAGGCACTAAAATAAGTACAAAATAAGGTGCGGAACAAGGTCTGAGGTCAAAACAGCTGTCATTAATCAAGGTGAGTTCTGAGAAGAACCACTTATAATAATGCCAATTATGTGGACTGTGGACATATTGACAGTAGTTCTACATTCTGTATGTGTGTGATTAGTATAAAGAGCAGCACTCTTGGTTGTTCTTCTCAGGTCACTGAGTGACAGATGAGTTTAATCTAAGGGGCCGGACCAGCTGCTGAATATTGATGGGGGCAGAGAACTAGTTAACCTTTCTGAAAGCAACATGATTCCAATTTTTGCGGTGTCTATGTGTGTGTGTGCTTGACTGTTTGACATCTAAACTGAAGATGTCATAGATTAGCCATTTAACCATTGATTCGAGTATTGAGTTCTTAACAGTGCTGACATTTGGGTTGAATGCGTTTTGCCGCCCCCAAAAATTGACCATTTATGCTAATTTCATATTAACTTACCATTATATGATTTCTTTCTAATTCTAAGTCTGATGATTACTTTTTTTAAAATAGTTAAAGATTTACGGTTTATAAAAATGACACTAAACTCTCTCCTCCTTTTAACTATCTCAGCCATCTCATTTCCCAGCTCCCCCTCTGTTCCACTTCTTTCAGCAAACAAATCTTTATTGAAAATCAGATTCTCTGAGCAGAGAGCTTGTAACAAAAGCTAAGAGCCTGTTTAATAATGTAGGTGGTGACCTGTGTGTTATTGGAGAGAGTATGATTGGATATTACATTCAGCGGAGGAAATGTAAGGATCTGGGCTTTCTCCGAGAGGTGTGTGACCTCGGTTATTAGCAACAGCTGCTCTGAAAACCACAAATGTCACTGGCTGGGGAACCGGAGAGCTGGGACTCGGAGAAGAACGGTTAAGAAGGACTGGCGGATGCAGGACCACCGATCACAGACACACCACACCTGACCTGTGTTAATGAGAGGTCGTGAGGTGAAGAGACCATTGGGCACTGACGTTTTCGTTCTTGAGTCTGAGCGCCAAGTGTATCTGTTTGTGTCAGGATTGCAAACCACAGCCACTACAAGTTACGCCTACCACCACTGCAAAGAATGCTGAGTACAAAGTCTGGTCATGACAGAATATTTTAAAAAATTCTGTTTACAACATTTTTTCTTCTTTCTGGGAGTTAAAGTAATTCAATTATTAAACAACGTTGTTAGAAAATATTTATGTATCCTGTTGAACAATGTTCCTCCAATGGGCATTTTATAGAGTATATTTAAGAGATTTTATAGAGTTAAGATTTTGTACCTCTAAATATTATATATATATTTTTCCAGTGACTCTTTCTGCAGGTTACATTGATACTCCAATGATAACAAATGACTGATCATTCATTCAACCGATTTGTTCAAAAATGTCAGTCAAGTGGCTGTCTTTATTGAGTCACTGAATCACTCTTTCAAATAATTCGTTCACAGCCCTGATTCTTTCAGGAATCAGTCAAGTAGCTGTTTAATGCCGAGTTCACACTGCACGATTTTCAAAGTCGTTGGATCACTGTTGTTTTCACACTGCACGACTGTCTGGGGTAGCATTTAGTTGCTGCTGTGTTCACATAGCACGATGGATCGGCAACAGGAGGTTACACACTGCATGACTTTACAACTCTGTCTGGTCCACGAACTACTTTTCATATAACTCCTCTCTGAACTTCCCCTGCCCTGTATCTTGCTCTCTCATTGGCTGTAGGTCATCGCCAATGTATTTTTCAGTCAGAACTCATTTCACACAGCAGGATTTTGAATCGCCGACGGGTCCAGATATTTTGCATGCCAAATATTTCACGGGCGTTGGCGACGTGTCGGCGATTCTCTCTGATTGCGTCTTTGATAATTCACACTGTGTAATTGTCACTCACATGAAAAAGCCTCTGCTTTGTTGGTGATTTCGCAAAACCTGTTGGTAAATGAAAATCGGGGCTAAAATCGTGCAGTGTGAACTCGGCATAAGAGTGTGTCATTTGGTCGATTTGTTCAAAAATGCTAATTCGCTCCACAACCTTTGTCTTTTTAAATGATTAATTGAATCATTCACACTGATCCATTCAGAAATGAAACAGAACTACCGTGTTGTTTCCTTGAGACTGTGGCTTTGTTTGGAGGTATTTGTTGTAGGCGGCGCAAATATAGACAATATTGTCTAAAATGTAAGTTATTAAACTTCTTGTTTGCAGTATAACACTGTCAGTCGTGTCTTTCACTTCACTAGGCTAGGTGTTATTTTAAACGAGGATTCGATTTAAATGAAATTGTGCTACAAACATATTTTAATGCCTGCCTAAAAATGGCTTCCAGGGACGTTTCTAGTTGGGTTTGATAGGAAAAGTCAATTTTTTAATGCTTGAAGTAAACTCATCTCTGGTAGCATATAATAAACAAACAAAAAGTATCAGCAATTAAATTCACCCAGCGTTTATTGGAAATAGTATTGGCTAGCAGACAGTACAAGCTCTTACTGGAGACTCGGTCATAACTGATAGTTTTACGAGAATAGAGCATCAAGGTTATAGAAAAAAAATGACATAACATCTTACACAAGCTACAACAAAAGCACCACAGAGCACTATGAGCGACCGTGACCGCATATAGACACTGTGTACATTTATATTATCCAGGAATGTAAATAATTTAAGCAGTATACTAGAATTAGTTTATAGTATATTAGATTACCTGTATATAATCACATTATTGTTTGCATTGACCTGAATGATTTCACACATTACATAAAAATAGAAAATGAAAATAAGAGTTTTTTTAGTCCCTGTGTGACATTTTCCATGTATTTTAATAAATTATATGTAAGTAAATATTGCTTATTTGATTTTATATATTGGTGCACATAAATAAAATTAAATATTAAATAAATATCTTCCTCATGTTCATTTAATGAAAAGCATGCCTTGATTAGTTTTTAATTAGATTGGCTACATTGTCTCTTGTCAAAATAATGGTTCCTGGAAAAAGTACAATTTTTGAGATCAAATAAGGCCAAAGGCCGATTTAACTATAATGACCATACTTATTCAGTATGAATACAATAAAAAGAAAAAGAGTTTAAAAAAAGTTACCAAGTTAAAATAGCATATAGACAACAATAAATGTTATTGGAAAGCAGTGGTCTTATGTGTTACATTTCACAAGCATGTAGGGTGCATAAACAAACCTCAGTTTAGTCTCTTATTCTCTAGCACAGGACATGTCCTAATTAAAAGAACAGATTTATTTTTAAGCATCATTTTTTTTTTTTTTTCATAATTCAGTATTTTAACTTAGGTAAAATAATGTCAGTGTATTAAAAACTGTCACCAGCTTTTTATAACAGTCACACTCTTTAATTCACGAGTGCAAAATATTAGTGTGAGGTGGCTTACATTGTGCTAAAACTGCTACTAAAAACTAAGACAGGGAGGTGTCGTCATTACATATTGTCATCATTGTTCCTCCGACCTATTCTGAATGCTTTTCCATGCAGTGTGAATAACTCTGTAGTAATACTGACCAGTAATGATTAAAGCAGAAATTAGACTTTTTCTAAACATGCGTTATTGCTAGCTTAACTAATCTGCAAGATAAAGAACATTTGTGCCATATCCTGCATTCAACATCTGTCTTCCGTCATCCCATCTGTTCTTAATTTTCAGTATAACATCCAAGATTATATCAACGCAGTGTTCACAGACACCTAGCTGGTGATGTTTTGCTGTTTACAGGAACATAACAATTGAATATTCACCTGATTTTCATTGGTAATACAAAGGCAGCTCACAGGTATCTACAGGGAGTTGAAATGCTGATTAACTTCTTGCTGTGTAATGGCATCAGAAATCCTTCAGCAGTGTTTTGCATATACGCAAGGGGTCGTACAGAGGATTCAAGGCAGCGAGAAGTAATTTAGACTAGGATTTTGGTTTAGGAGTGTAGGAAGAGACTGATTTTACTCATTCGTGCACGCAAGGAGTCAAATAAATAACGCCGGTCTTCATGCACTGTGTGTCTCTGTGACATTGAAATATGTTGGTATTGTGCCACTGAACTACTAGACACAGCCTGGCCCAAGTACAAAGCTTTGTGGGATTTCAGAGGTGTGGGTGCAGGATGTACAATGCAAATCGCTTTCAGAGAACTTGAATGAGGACATGCTGGTCTTTGACCTGTTTTCACGGCAGACACTTTTGCTGACAGTGAGGTTGTTGTGTTTTGCACTGTGTGTATACGTGGCTGGAAGTTGTTAATAAAATGATAACAGCAAAGTTAATGTCACTGTGTCTCACTGCTGCCTGTTTAGTAGTCGTCATTTAGAAATGATTATGGTTTGAGTTGTTATTCTGCATCTTTGCATATATCTGTGTGAATAGCTAAATGAAGAGTCAAATCTTGCACTTACTTGGCTCACCTCTCATTTATGTAGGCATCTAATGCAGCTCTCAACAATCAAAGTGCTGCCAAACATGGTGTGATGACTGAGATTTCATTAATAATGCACATAATTCTCAAGAAAACTGCATTTTTTTCTTTTAGCCCTGTTTAAATTTGTAATTATTATTGTCATATTGATGATGTTTTATATTTATATTTTTATTTTATATATTAAGAAATTAAATGTTATTAAATATTATAATACTGATAATTTACACAAATCAGATTTGTTGTTTTGTGTATTAAATGTTATAATAGATAAATTAAGTATTATCATTATTATATTGTTTTTTTTCCCCTGAGTATTTTAAATATCAGTATTTTAATTAACTTTTAGGTTAGTTTTTTATAGATAATAAAAATTATTAGTTTATAATGCATTTGAATAAAATGATCTGTTGTCTCCTATTTTTGAAGATGACACTTTGATATGTGAAATTATGTGTTGCATTTTTGTTGTATTTTGCATTTTAAACCATGATAGATCATGTTTATTTATTATATAAGTACTTCTGAATGTGTATTGCTCAAACTTTGGTGCACAGAGTTTTTTTGCAAGGCAACAAAAAGCTGACCTCTGTTAAATCATTTCCACAGTTAAATTCAATTGCATTGTGGGTAAATTATATTATGGAGTAGTTCTGTTTTGGTTTGGGCTAATTTGATTGTGTTATGGACCAAAGCTGTTTGTTATCAGCTGTAGTTTGCTTTGCAAATACTGATGTGTTGTGCTGTCAGAGCCTTTTGCTTTACAAGAAATAATTGATGACGGACCACTGAATTATTTAAAATTAATGTACGCCCTAGGTGGCCAAGATGCAGATGCTTTTCCTAGATATTAAAAAGTAATCTTGGGGGAAAAAATCAGATTGTCATTTTACCTAATTTGCTTGGTCTCTCTCTCCATCATAATTGAGCATTCAAGCATGCTGTGGTATAAATATGCACCTAGTACTTTTGAAGCTGAGGGCCACGAACCATATTAGAGTGCCTGCTCACCAACATTGAGATTTGCCTTGATGTCTATCTGAGACCAATGAAAGATGCTGCGCTTGAACACTCAAACAACAACAATAAGAAAAAAAGGTGGCGTTGAAGCTTTGACCACAAGGCCTGACTTCAAAGTGCAGATGAAAGCTTTTCAGATGTGGACGGCTTCCCAGAGAGGGTTTGCTCAGTGCTCAAAATGCTCTGCATCTCCACTTCGTGAGACCCAAAAGAGCCAGAGTGGGCGTTCTGACAGGCCAAGCTCTGGTACTGGACTTAGAGGCTTCAGACAAGCCTGGAAATAGTGTAATTCTCAAATGTTTTTGGTACAAAGCAGTGCCTGAAGCAGAAGACTATGACAAGCTTTGTAGGAAAGGGAAATCTGGGAGAATACAAGACATATTAGATTTTTTTCCCCTCATATTTTATTGAATTTTATCTAAGGACACTACTGGTGATGAAGATTGTGATTAGCACCAGTGGGGAGACTGAGGCTAGTTGTCTATTTTTACTTTGAATATTTTGTACTTTGATAAAGGCCTATGTATTTTTAATTTATTTTAACTGGCCACTGACCATGAGCAGGGGAATTTAATTAAAAGCCCTTATGTCCATCAAATGGTTGATTCTACTGAAGTAAAGATGAGAATGAATAAGGAGAAGCTTATCACTTGAATGAATGTGCTGCGATATTAAGCTAATGGAGAAAGAGTGAATATTAGTGTGAGTTATAAGCTTAAATTAGTATGCGTAAGTGAACAGAGATGAGGCATGTCAGACTGGTTGCTCTTAACACTATTAGGGGATTTATAACCCTCAGGGCCATAATATGATAAGAAAAGAAGAGCAGAGAGCCATCAGACACTGACCGTTTTAGAAATGTCATATTACTTGGTTTGGTTCAAGATCCAGACTGGTAACCCAAAGACTGTGCATTCAAATTCATAAGCTATCACCAATGTTCCCTTGACAAGATATTTGACATTTGCCATATTATCAGACAAGCGTTTGCTCTTTTCTAAAGGAACTGCCATGTATTTGAATGGTTTTATTATTCATAATTATGGTAAAATGTTCTTGGCAGTGCAGCTCTAATAGTGACACACAGTTGCATGTGATATTTGTTTGCTTTTTCAAATATTCAAATTAATCTGTTATTGAAAATAGGAGTGGGCGATACAACCAAAATCTTATATCACGATCATATTTGTCACGATAATGATATATATTGCAATATACTTTTTTTTCTTTAAATAAGTTTTTTATGATATCTACATTTTTGATACCGTTGAAATTTCATAATTCTCATCAGACCTATACATGAAAAACAAAAGTGATTCATTTGGAGCAGTGAGAGATTTTCTGATTTTTGTTGTTTTATTAACATTATTGGCACAGATGGCACTAGGTTTATTAGCCTGCTGTCACTTTAAGACTGCACGCAAGGATCTAGTATACTGATACACATGCATTTTCTTTCTCAATATTTTACATTCAAGACATAAATGACTCTGTTCACAAGGATACGGCTAATTTGACACATTATTGTATGTGTATTTGATGTTTCTAACCCTATAAGGCGGCAAAAAGAACTCATTACTCACGCTGTGTGAGAAGTGCTTTTTTTGTGTGTGGGTTTCAGGTGTGTGCTCAAACTGTCTCTCTGACAGTGTGCACGTATACCAATTTTCACAAATTTTTGCTGCTTATTGTGCTCAAATGGTTTAAAATCACTTGTTTTTAAACTGCAGTACCTAACAATGCATTCAAATGACAAGCTTTAGTGATGGCATAGCATGGATCATTACATGAGCGCAACCGCAAAAGAGACAGTAGTCCAAAATCTCTACCAGTTGATGAATTTCTACCGATTTGTCATGTCTGGTATATCGCCCACCCCTAAATGGAAATCTCTGATTCATTCCTACATGATGTTTTGTAAAGGTTACTGTTTTTATCTCAGACCAGCAAGTGCCGATGCCTTGCAAAAGGGTCAACTGTTGACACAGTAAATGTGTAGAACTTCAAAATTTGATGGGAAGATCAGATAATTAATCATCAAAGATTTTATGAGATATCCCTTGCTTTTGATCACAGTACCTTAGCAAATCTGAGCACAGTGTGCAACATTGTCGTGATCAGATCAGTGAAACTTTAGTGGATAAATATGATTACTGGGGTCTTATTCTCAGAAGAAAACCATAGATGCAGCTATGCCATGCTCATATTTAGCATACAGATGGCAATGGCAATCATCATGCTAATTTATGTAAATTTCTCATCTGATACAATCACTTGAAGTGACTTAACCTTTAACCTCATCTGTGTTATACATTCTGAGTGTCATAAAAAACTAATTACATTTTACTGCTATCACACTCTCAGTGTTATTACAGAAATAAACATGAATTATGATACAGAGTATAATACATTGCAGAAAAACTTGGGATTATTTTTGCCAGATCAGAAAGCAGTAAAATGTTTGAAAAGGTTAACTTCCTTTCAAAATCATGTCTAACATTAAAACATTCTCTCAGAAATGTCTCCACTTTGAGTAGCCGTCTGCTAGCCGCCTCACGTCACAGAAGTCAGTTAATTCTCAGCACATAGAGACTCTTTCACCTAGATATCACACTATAGAGACTGTGTCTGTTCCCCGAACTAGAAAATACAAAAAACGTCCAAACCAATTTAAGAGTAACAATTTGATTGACGTTCAACAAATAAAAAATTTATATAATACAGAGAAACAAATGATAAAGCTTGGCTTACTGAATATCAGGTCCCTTTCTACGAAAGCGCTTTTTGTAAATGATATGATCACTGATCATAACCTAGATGTGCTCTGTTTGACAGAAACCTGGCTAAAACCAGATGAATACATTATTTTAAACGAGTCTACCCCCCAAGATTACTGTTATAAAAATGAGCCGCGTCCAAAAGGCAAAGGGGGAGGTGTTGCTACAATTTATAGCAATATTTTCAGTATTTCACAGAAGACAGGCTTTAAGTATAACTCCTTTGAAGTAATGGTGCTTCATATAACATTATCTAGAGAAAAAAGTATTAATGATAAATCCCCCGTGATGTTTGTACTGGCTACTGTATACAGGCCACCATACAGACTTTATTAAAGAATTTGGTGATTTTCTATCAGAGTTAGTGCTGGCTGCAGATAAAGTCTTAATTGTGGGTGATTTTAATATCCACGTTTACAATGGAAAAAGATGCATTAGGATTAGCGTTCATAGACATTCTGAACTATATCGGGGTTAGACAACATGTGTTAGGACCTACTCATTGTCGAAATCATACTCTAGATTTAATACTGTCACATGGAATTGATGTTAATGGTGTTGAAATTCTGCAGCAAAGCGATGATATATCAGATCATTATCTAGTCTTGTGTAAACTCCATATAGCTAAAGCTGTAAATTCAACTCCTTCTTACAAATATGGTAGAACCATCACTTCTACCACAAAAGACTGCTTTGTAAGTAATCTTCCTGATTTATCTCAATTCCTCAGCATATCCAACAGCACAGAAAAACTTGATGATGTAACAGAAACTATGGACTCTCTCTTTTCTAGCACTTTAGATACGGTTGCTCCTTTACGCTTAAGGAAGATTAAGGAAAAGAGTCCAACACCGTGGTATAATGAGCACACTCGCGCCCTAAAGAGAGCAGCCCGGAAAATGGAGCGCAGCTGGAGGAAAACTAAACTAGAGGTATTTCGTATTGCTTGGCGGGAAAGTACCCTATCCTACAGAAAAGCATTAAAAACTGCTAGATCTGATTACTTTTCGTCTCTTTTAGAAGAAAACAAACATAACCCCAGGTATTTATTCAATACAGTGGCTAAATTAACAAAAAATAAAGTATCAGCAGGTGTTGACATTTCCCAACAGCACAGCAGTAATGACTTTATGAACTATTTTACTTCCAAGATCGATACTATTAGAGATAAAATTGTAACCATGCAGCTGTCAGCTACAGTATCGCATCAGATGCACTATAGATCCCCTGAGGAACAAATCCACGCATTCTCTACTATAGGAGAGAAAGAATTCTATAAACTTGTTAAATCATCTAAACCAACAACATGTATGTTAGACCCTATTCCATCTAAACTACTAAAAGAGGTCCTTCCAGAAATCATAGGCCCTCTTTTGGCTATTATTAATTCGTCATTGTCATTAGGATATGTCCCCAAAACCTTCAAATTGGCTGTTATTAAGCCTCTCATTAAAAAAGCCACAACTTGACCCCAAAGATCTAGTTAATTACAGACCGATCTCGAATCTCCCTTTTCTGTCAAAGATACTAGAAATTGTAGTATCCTCACAATTATATTCCTTCTTAGAGAAAAATGGTATCTGTGAGGATTTCCAGTCAGGATTTAGACCGTTTCATAGTACTGAGCCTGCTCTCATTAGAGTTACAAATGACCTGCTCTTATCATCTGATCGTGGTTGTATCTCTCTATTAGTACTACTGAATCTTAGTGCTGCGTTTGACACTATTGACAACAACATTCTTTTGAATAGACTAGAAAACTTTGTTGGCATTAGTGGAAGTGCATTATGAAGAGGTATCATATCGATCACAAGTGCATTATGGAGTAACTCAAGGCTCAGTACTAGGGCCGTTACTTTTCATGCTTTACATGTTACCCTTGGGAAATATCATCAGGAAACACGGTGTTAGCTTTCACTGTTATATGCTGATGATACTAAGCTCTATATTTCTTCGCGGCCTAGTGAAACACTCCAAATTGAGAAACTAACGGAATACATAGTCGATATAAAAAAACTGGATGACGAGTAATTTCTTACTGCTAAATTCTGAAAAAACAGAGGTGTTAATTATCGGACCTAAAACCCCCACATGTAATAACTTAGAACACTGTCTAACACTTGATGGCTGCTCTGTAAATTCTTTGTCATCAGTTAGGAACCTAGGTGTGCTATTTAGACCAATCTCTCCTTTGACAGCCACGTTTCTAGCATTTGTAAAATTGCATTTTTTCATCTTAAAAATATATATATATAAATTGAGACCTATGCTCTCAATGTCAAATGCAGAAATGTTAATTCATGCGTTTATGACCTCAAGGTTAGATTATTGTAATGCTTTATTGGGTGGTTGTTCTGCACGCTTAATAAACAAACTCCAGATGGTCCAAAATGCAGCAGCTAGAGTTCTTACTAGAACCAGGAAGTATGACCACATTAGCCTGGTTCTGTCAACACTGCACTGGCTCCCTATTAAACATCATATAGATTTTAAAATCTTGTTAATTACTTATAAAGCCCTGAATGGTTTAGCTCCTCAGTACTTGAGCGAGCTCTTATTGCGTTATAGTCCTCCACGTCCGCTGAGTTCTCACAACTCTGGCCATTTGATAATACCTAGAATATCTAAATCAACTGCAGGCGGCAGATCCTTTTCCTATTTAGCGCCTAAACTCTGGAACAATCTACCTAACACTGTTCGGGGGCAGACACACTCTGTGAGTTTAAATATGGATTAAAGACCCATCTCTTTAACCTGGCTTACACATAACACACTAATATGCTTCTAATATTCAAATCCGTCAAAGGATTGTTAGGCTGCATTAATTAGGTCAACTGGAACCGGGAACACTTCCCATAACACCCAATGTACTTGTTACATCATAAGAAGAATGGCATCTACGCTAATATTAGTCTGTTTCTTTCTTATTCCGAGGTCACCGTAGCCACCCAGATCCAGACTGTATCCAGATCAGATGGTCACTGCAGTCACCCGGATCCAGTCCGTATCCAGACCAGATGGTGGATCAGCACGAAGACGACCACAGCCCTGAACGTCAGCGGAGATCAGGACACCTAGATGAACCCCAGAGACAGATCCCCAGTGAGGACCTCATCACCTAGACAGCCATCAGGACAAGACCACGGTAACCAAATGAGTCCTTTACAAAATCTAACTTTGCTGCAGTTGGAATTGAACTGCTGTTTCGTCTGGCCACTTATTTTCCAGAGATATCGTCTACATGATTGCACAGATACTATTTAAACTGAACTGAGCTGGACGATGACATCATTGAATTCAATAATGAAATGCCTTTAACTGAAAATTGAGTGTTTAATCTTGTCATTTTATATTATTGACACTATTTTCCTATTCTGATATTGGAAAGTTGCTTTGACACAATCTGTATTGTTAAAAGCGCTATATAAATAAAGGTGACTTGACTTGACTTGTTAGCCGACCACATTGTGCCAGTTGGTTTTGAATAGCTTTTGTGCTAATAACACAAAAGGGTGGTTAAATCGATGTGAAAGGCACTAACTTATGATTCCAACAGTTCAACATCCCATGTATGAGGTCTAGAATTGGTCACAGAAGAGATTGAAAACAGTAATAGATTTGGAAATAGAAAGCCAATGAGCACATGTGTATCCTGTACAGTATCTTAGGCGTACCATAGGAAATATTTCAGAATTATATACTTTACCATTCTCTATTTTTTATTTTTTTTTTTGAAAGAAATTATGTATTTTTATTCAGCAGTATTTTATTTGATCAAAAAAGAAAGACATTTATAATGTTCAAAAAGGTTACTAATGATTTACGTTTGAACTTTATATTCATAAAAAAAATCCACAAACATATTAAGCAGCACAGCTGTTTTTAATATGGATAATAATAATAATAATAATAATAATAATAAGAAGAAATGTTTCTTGAGAACCAAATCAACATATTAGAATGATTTCTGATGTATCATGTGATAGGGCTGGGCAATATATTGAACGTGATATTGCGTAGCTTGTCAGTGATCTCCGTGTATTAAATGCCACTCCATTTGAAAGCAGGTGATGGAGATTTACCGCTAATCAAGGAACCGGCTTTACTGACAATATGCGCATGATCATATCGTTCGATATATTGCCCAGCCCTATCATGTGACACTAAAGACTGGAGTAATGGCTGAAAAATTCTGCTTTGCCATCACAGTAATAAATGACTTATTTTAAAATGTATTCAAATACAAAGCAGTTATTTTAAATTGAAATAATATTTCACAATAATACTGTTTTCTATTTTTGATCAAATAACTGCAGCCTTGCTCACACATAAGAGACTTCTTAAAAAAAAAAAAAACACTTACTGACCCCAAACTTTTGAACAGCCATGTACCTGAAATGCTTGAGAATGAGAATTTAAGGTGTGTTTCCTGTAAAACTACCAGTGGCCGTGACAGTCTCAGGTCACCCGACAATAAGATTATATCAGCCAGCTTTGAAACTTCTAGGAGGATGATACTTGTTTGGATATATACTAGAGAACGTGCTGAGGAGCTGGCAGTGCTTTCTGAATGTGTGATGAGAGGCGAGCGCTTACATCGGTGTGTCCTGACGCTGCAGTTCTTCTGCTGTTCAGTGGGTGGTAGCAGAAACCCCTCTGACAGCCCGTCTCGCTTTAATAAGCAGGACTGTACAGGGAATTCAAAGCCCACCTTCACAGTCACAGAGACAGCAAAACAACAGAGAGTAGAGGAAGAACGTGACTTGTAGCAGTATTACCAGTCTTTTTTTTTTCTTCTTCTTCTTTAAAAAACACTGTTTTATGCCCTGTGATCATATGTAAGTCAGCTGATACTCTCCTGCTCTGCCGACCTCTGTCTGTATCCTTGAGCAAAGGGCTGAACTGTAAGTGCACCCTCTTTCTATTGTGATTTTTTTTTTTTTTTTTCTCCAGGCTGTTGCATTATGCCAAAAGTGTTTCCTGTATTACAAACATGCTGTTTATGCAACAATTTTTTATTAGGAATTTGACTGTCATAACTTTCCAACTGAAAATGAACTAACTGGATCATAATACTGAATATATTTTAAAGGCCATTACATTTTTATTGACAGCATTACAGTGAGTAGCCTGTAGCAGAACTTTGAAACTAGTTTCCAAAACTACATTGTACTCAGAATTTTGAGGTACAGACTTTTCATTTATTTTTTTGTAACAAATGATTACCAGTACATCAAAATAAATAAATAAATAAATAAATACTGTGTTGCCTTAATGTAATAATTTATATATTGCGTAGTTGGATCAGATTTGGCACAATGTCTCAGGTTTACATAATTTATTCCAGAAGGAATGATATTTATTTGCACAGATAGCGTATTTTTTAGATATATGCCTTGCAGCAATGTTGGTAACTCATTGGCTAATGTAAGAATCTTGCAATTTTATCTTTTAACCATAGAAGTAGTGACATTACAAGTTATTATTGAAGAGATGATATAATTTATCTATAGTTGGATTAGATTTGGCATGATATCTCAGGTTTATATCATTTATGGCAGAAAATATGCTATTTACTTGCATAGACAACCTTTTTTCAAATATATGTCTTGTAGGGATGTTAGTGACTCATTGTGTATGGCTAATATAAGAAACGTGCAATTTTATCTTTTAACCAAAGTAGTTAAAGTAGCAACAGTACAAGTTACTATTAAAGAGTAACTAACTATCAGATGACATCACTTATCCATAGTTGGATCAAATTTGGCACGATATCCCAGGTTTATGCAGAAAACATGTTATTTACTTGCATAGACAACATTTTTTATTAGATATACGTCTTAGGTGGGAATACAGCTAATGTAAGAAACTTGCAATATTTTAACCACAGATGTCAATAGAAGTAGTTAAAAATGTAGTAACATTACAAGTTACTACTAAAGAGATATCATCAGATGACATACGAATCCCAATTAGTTTGAACAGACAAATTTACACTAAACACATTTAATAAAATTAGACTAAAATGTATTGTGAATTACATTTGAATTACATCTGAAAGGACAAGTGGCCTATTTAAAAAATGTGACCTGCAAAAAATGATCCTTTATTTTAAACTTAGCTGAAAAAGTGTTTAAGCTCCAAAGAAATGGAAATGTTTCTGTGCCTATTCAAATGGTTCTCTGACTCAGTTAACACTGCAGTTGATCAAGGCTCCAAACATATTAACTCATTTTAATAGCCTTCATTTGACTCTCATCCTCCATATGACGAAAGCATGAATAATGGTGTCAATAATTGCGATCACTATTCAGATTTCACTGTCCAATCCTGCAGTGTCATTACCTGCCTGTTGCCATCTATTATGATGTAGCACACAGCCAATAGGCCCACGTTTAATTGGGTCGGTTATTATTTATATGTAAATGTATTTTCATATTGCTGATTTTATCAGCATGTGTCTGGAAATAAACACAGTGTTTGTGTTTTACATCTGCTCGCAAAAACATTCACAATGAAGCTGGAGATATAATTACTGCAGGTAGTCTTCAACCTGAATAATACCTTTATCTGTCCTGGTGAAATGGCAGTCTAATGGATTTTCCCCCATGAACCCTGTTAAATGAAAATTATTATGTAAATAAAATACATATTTTAGGTGAGGAAACTTTAAGGTTTCCTCATTAGGACGGAAAAATGAACAGTTTTGGTTCGCAGTGTCTTCATCGATGCGGCAGTGAAATACTGTGGAGTTTTTTCTCTACACTGACAGGACTGTAATTCTTGGTATTATATAGCTCAGCGGGTTCAGACAGGCCAAGTGGACAATTCAGGGGGGGACTGGCTAATTTTCACAGTGCACATAATATTGATTAATACAGACTAATGAAACTAATGACTTATACTTCAGATGAGGATACTATGTTTAGACTGCAGATATTCCTCCGTTTTTACACAGCCTTGTTAAATACACCCTTCAGTCCTTTATAGTTAATTTCTCTGAACACTAACATTTTTCTTGTGTACACTGTCAGCCTACACTAAAAAACACCAGGTTAAAACCAACCCAATTTGTGTTGTTTTTAGCCCAGAGGCTAGGTAAATATAGAACAGAACACATGTTGGGCTAACCTGACCCAGCAAGTTGGGTTGTTTATTTAACCCAGCATAATGTGTTGATTTTACCCATTCATTTTTTAACCTCATACATAAATTAGTGCTTACAAATTAACTGAATCCTCTAAATCTTTGTAAAATACATGTCACAAGCACATGACATATTTCTTTATTTTCAACAGTTCTTACAGCATATAGCATACAATATTGCCTACATTTAAACTCTTTTAGCAAACATTTTAGAATGGATCCACCAGTCTCTGTGATCCCGTTTTCACTAAAACGTGCTGAATCTCAGAAAGAGCTTTATCAGAAAGCGCTTTATTGCCAAGGAATTTGTCTTGGTGTTAGGAACTTCCAGTACAGAAAGTACAAACAGTGCAAACATGCATGCATATAATTAAGATAATAAAAACACTAATAATAAAGAGAAAAGACAATCAATTATAAATAACAATAGTAATAAAAATATAGATAAAAGGAAAATGTCCATAGACAGAAGTATGAATGTGAATCTCTTGCCAGACCTGGGTTCGTGTTTGGTGGGGGAACTGCAAACCTCACACCGCTGCCCTGTTTTTCACTCGTAGGCGAAAGATGCTGTGACTCACTCTATAACCTGCCCATAAACAAACAGTGCACAGCTCTGAGAACATATTGTTACATCCAAAGTAATTACAGTAGATTGAGTAGCTTTAGGAATAAAATCTTTTATTTTATGCAAGGCATAAGGCGTTTCCATTACACAAAAATGCCTGTATGTTATTTTGCATGCAATAAAATTATTTTTTAGATGAAATAAGACATAAACAAACCTGTATTTCAGTGAAGAAATGCACCAATTTAGAAGCACTGAGAACTGCTCTGCCCTGAAAAGGACGAAAGAGTACGCTCTCAGTAACTCAATCGCTGGGTTGCTACGTCGAGCGGTGGGGAAGGGGTGCATTTCACATAGTCACTGGGTAACAGAAAAACTACCCCCCCCCCCAGTATTTGGGATGAAAAATAACCCAGCATTTACATAACACAGAAAAATAACCCAAAATATGACTCAACATGCTCAGCCCAGTGTTTAGGTTGAAAAAATAACCCAGCATTTTTTGAGTGTATAAGTCCATTTAAATGGTTATCTCACCCGAAAAATAAAATTCTGTCATTAATTACTCACCCTCATTTCGTTACAAACCCGTAAGACTTTTGTTCATCTTCGGAACACAAATTAAGACATTTTTGTTGAAATCTGAGAGCTTTCTGACCCTCCATAGAGAGCAATGTAACTGAAATGTTCTCAGACCCAGAAACGTAGTAAGGACATTGTTAAAATAGTCCATGTGACATCAGTGGTTGAACCATAATTTTATGAAGCTACGAGAATACTTTTTGTGTGCAAACAAAACAAAAATAACAACAATTCTTCTACTCCAAGTGACTGTCTTCTGCCATTATCGAGAGTACCACGACGCAGTTGCTTTGCTCTCTGTGGAGGGTCAGAAAGCTCTTGGATTTCATCAAAAATATCTTAATTTGTGTTCCGAAGATGAACGAAGGTCTTACAGGTTTGGAATGGTATGAGGGTGCGTAATTAATGACAGAATTAAATTAACTATCCCTTTAAGATTTTAGCCAAAAATGAATATTCTGTCATTTTTTACCCACCCTCAAGCTATTGCAGTTTTTCTGTGAAACATAAGGTATTTTGGTACTGTTTTTGCCCATACAATGGTCAGTGGGGTTCAAAACAACACTGGAGCCTAGTGACTTTCATTGTAAAGCAAAAACAAAACAAAACAAAACAATATATATTATATTTTATATTTAATAATAAAATGGAAATTGAATCACATTCTAACTATGGATGCCCTGTCATGTATTTGCAAATTCAGACATTGCTCTGATGCACTGAGACAGCTGATTAGGCTTCTGGTTGTTAAATATTAAATAAATAGACAAACTAGACAGTTATTATTCTACTCATGGTAGAACATTTTACAGATTGAACTGAAAGTGAAATGTGAAAAAGGAAAAGTTAGTTTGAGGCTTTTAGAAAGCAACTTTGATGCTGGCAGCTATGAGCAGCCAGTGTAGAGAAACCAGGAGGGGTCTGACGTGGGTTTTCTTGGTCTGGTTGAGGATCAGACATGCTGCTGTGTTCTAAATCGTCTGAAAAAGGCTTGATAGTTCTAGGTGGGAGGCCAGGTGGTAAAGCATAGCAGCATATTTACTTAGTTTATGTAAGGTCACAGAAAATTTTTATGAAGTTTCTGTACATCGTTCTCACTAAATGCCTTTTCGGATGATAACTGTTTTAGCAGTTTTAGCAATTTCAGCATTTACAGGTGCTAGTCTGTGATTTTATTGTCTTTTGAATCAGAAATGTTTGTCTTTCTCCTACCATTCAGGAGAAAATTACTTCCAAATGATCTAGTATTTTTGACAAGCACCAGAATCAAGTGGTAATTTAATTTCCACCTGAATCGTTGGATTGGTCAAAAAGTCATTTTGGAAAATCTTCTTTGTCCACTTCTAAGTGCTGTAGGGTTGCTGTTTGACACTTTTGCAGGTAATGATAGTTTGAATGTTAGGCGCTAAGAATGCTCGTATCAAAGAACTGAGAACTATAATTAACTATCGTCACTTTTACTGCAAAGTAAATAGCCGGAGTAAATACCTTGTTCCGTGCTTATGGAGTCTTGAATTTTTGATGATTGACATAGCAGCAGCTTGGCCAAACATAGAGTTTGAATTGTGTAGTGTTGGATATTGTATTATCATCCTTGAAATTTGAATATCAATTCATTATTGATAATGCTGTTTAAACGGCTGCTTTTATACAGAAAGCTTTTTCTGGACAATCATGTGTTGGTGCTGTGTTTGTGGTCTACAGGATATAATACAAATAAAATTACTTTGAAATTCCTTTCTCTTGTCCCTCTATGTATTCATTGCTGTTCGAATACGAGTTTTATCACAGAAGATCCATGTGGCTGGTTAATTCTATGCTATAAAAGCTGCACTAAGATATGCTTTCTCTGATCTGCATTTCCCACTGCCCCCCATAGACTGAAACTTTGGAGAACCTCTAGGCACCCTTTGATGATGTCTCAAATATCCTACTATAGTACACATAGTATAGTATCCTAATATAGTACACAAGGAATATCAATATACATTTCAAATGCCTCAAAACTTTTACTTCACGCCTTTTCCTTTAGTTTCTAGGGGAACTAACAGTCTTTATTGCACAAACTTGTGGGTTCCTCAGAGTTCCTCAGAAACATGCCATCCTTGAAGGGATATTTAGAGGTTCTCCAAAAAGCAGTCTTAAAAATGCCATAGAAGAGCCTTTAAATGAACAGTTCTTTAAGAACGTTTTGTACAATTTAACGGTTCCATGAATGTTAAAGGTTGTTCATGGAACCATTGATGCCAATAAAGAACTTTTATTTTTAAGAGCATGTGCAATCATCATTAATTCCATGCCCTAATCTGATAAGTTCAATGAGCATTAGCAATATCATGTGTATTTATTAAGCATTCAGTGATAAGTAAAATGTTCCGCAGAGAGATTTGAGTTAGCATCCACGTACAACACTCATGAAACTGCTGATAGAATTCTGAATCAGTATTCGCCCCCTCACTCACACTTTCCACAGTGCCAGGAGCAACGCCATGGGCTTCCAACTAGGCTTCTGTTAGCAGTGCCTTAGGATCCTGTCATAGTCGACTGGCACAACCTGAAGAGCTCAGCGAGAATAAGCAGAACTTTACATCTGCCATCATCTGAGGGTCAGTTTCAAACCTTCCCCTTGAGCAGAGTTCTATGAGATCAATAGGGAAAAAATAGTAAGAAATCAAAAAATTGTAAAGCCTAAAATACTAATGCACCTCTGAAAACTAGCCCTGAGAAGAATCTGATCACAGCAGGAATAAGAAGAACAGCAGTGGAGAATGATAATTCGGTTTCTGTTCGTAATAGGCATCTCATTCTTTGTTTGGTGACAGTTGGCAATTGGGAAAATCATTACGTTAAGCTACACCAACAGTGCATTCACTTTATAAGTCTGGCAGCAGTTTTTGTTGGTTTGTTCTGTATTCCAAAGAGTGGGGAGAAAATTAGGGGGCGTAGGAGGCACTGCCATTTTTGAGGATGAATTACTCTGCCTAGATTTTCACTTCATCCAGCGCACTCCACGGCCCTGCTACTGATGTGAAATTCCAGAGTCTGTTGTGACAGTGCCTGTTTTTCTGCTCTTATCGACTGCACCGTCTGGGCGATGCACTGGCAGCGAGATATGGACGAGAAACTTTTTACTGCACTCTACACACGAGGCTAAGGCTTTATTGTGCGTTTTGTGCATGAAAAGACACATTTAAATATCGCATTGCTATTTTCAATGGCTCATGGACCAACCTGACTGACAGCCATTATCTGATGTGAATATAATTAGTCCAATTAAAAATATTAAATATACAGAGAAGGTCGTAAAATGATACTGTATTTTTTTCAGTTTTATTTTAAACTTTTATTTTTTCATATATATATTTGTTTATTCTTTAACTACCTATCATTTATCTATCTATATCTATATATCCATATATATAATTATGAATGTGTACACACACACACACACACACATATATATATATATATATATATATAAAACTTGCCTTTAAATTCTAAATGAATACGTTTCATTTGAAGTCAGTGTGATATTACCAATGTTTGTAATTACGTTGCTAAACAACCGCAACTGCAAATAACCTATTGTCAGTCTAATGAACAATGTTATTTGGTGGTGGAATTTGTTCTGATAATTTGTAATAATATATTTAACTCTTTTTTGAACATTGGTGTCTTGTATCCTAATGCTATTGTTATATCTCTGTATCTTAGAAAGAACACAATTATAGTGAACTTCATAACAGATTTGTTATTCAGAATCCCTCTGCAAGAAATAACCAGAGGGGGAAGTAATTACTGCCAGCTAATCCACACATAGACACTCATTAACATCAGCGTAATGATGGTTCTCAGAATTCCCCTGTGTTAAAAAGATACATTTCTTCTTATACCAACGTGGTTAAGCACGGTTACTGAGTTTGTTTGGTTTGAACGCTTGGTGTACTGAGTATGACAGTTCATCAGAACTTCACGGGAAAAAAAAAAAAACATTGAGTAGGTGCTTGTGGCTGTTCTAATTCCAGATCTTCAGCTTTGCCCTAAATATCCTCATTAGTCCAATAACACAATCCAACTCTGGTGATGTCTTCTTGAATATTTTCACATTGTTTCTGTAGACATTCTTTTTTCATCTGCCCATTCACACTCTCTCACTACTTGCAGTTTTGTCTCCCTTAGTAATCCTTAGTCATAAGTTTCTGGTTCTAAGAATAATCATCTAAAACTCAGCAAATGTTCTGTCAGTTCAACTATTAGTTTTCTTGGTAACCATAAAAATGATGTGCTTTATTTTTGTAGTCATATTCATTGTGATTATGTGGCTCTTTTTCTATATGTTGTACAGTTTAACCGCATTTGTCCACCCTCAGAAAAGTCAACAAGGACAGCAATTAACATTCTTGAACAGTGTGATTTTAAAGAAGCGCTCGGTACTTTTTATTCCTTATTTAAAAAAAAGTTTTGCACATAAAGAAAGGAATAACCATAGCTGACTGAAAACAGCTCACTTTTACAGTTGCATTGCTAACTAAAAATTATTGCATTTGTTTGGTGCCATATCTGTGCAATTTGTCAATAAACAAAGTGCATCTTTAAAACAAATGGTCATATGCGGATGTCTCTTTTTGTTCATCATAAGAATTCATAAATGCCTCTGCATGCAAAGTCAAAGCCGAGAACAACTTTCAGCGTGTTAATGAAGTGTGTTAATTAACATTCTCTAAATTGCAATGCTTTGTTGTTTTTCTGTGCTTTTTGAAATCACAGTATTCTTTAATTTATATTCAAAAACATTTGGTTGCTGCCTTCAGCATTTTTCGAATCCATGATTAACTCATTTGCCTAAATGTTTCCCAAGATTGGTTTGTTTACTGAAAAGACAGAGGCTTCTCAATTATTTCATTCAACCCCTCAATGAGATTATGTATGTATTTGACCAGAAAGCATTCTGCCTGCTGCCAAATGACATCTTAGAAACAAATTATTGCCTTTTCTACACCTATAACCCGGGCAGTATGAGGGAGACGGGGAATAGCTCAGTTTAATAGCCTTTAAGCTTGAATGATCAGTCTTGCAGAGGTGCAGTGGAGACAGTGGCCCATCCCCTCTACTCCCACTGGCAGCTTTTGAGTGGGTGGGTGGAAATCAAAGAGACCATTTTAAATGAGCGTTTCAAATCCATTACACAGCAAACATTTAGATGCGCTGGAGGCAGCACATAAAGCAGAGAAGCTGTGAGATGTTTCCCGTTGTATTACAACACATTTTGCTGCAGCCGAAGCAAGACAAAACCACATGGGTATGGATTAAGAAATTCAAGCCGTGAAATTCTTTTACAAAAAAGACCCACACTTGATCATTCGCCAAATTGAAAAGTGTGGCGTAGTACTAAAGGAAATGTTCGCTTATAATCCATGAATCTTTAAAGGGATAGTTCTGTCCTCATCTACTCAGTCTCATGTCATTCCAAACCTGTACGACATTCTTTTATTTCTGCATTTGGCAGATGCTTTTTACATAAAGCAACTTTGCATTCATGGTACATGTTTACATTTTCATCTGTTCTTGCTTACCCTGGGAATCGAACCCATGAACTTGGCTTCGCCAGAGCCATTTTCTACTGTTTGAGCTATGGCTGCTTAAAGTTAAAGCTGTTTTTTTTTTCTTTTGCAGAACACAAAAGAAGATATTTCGAAAGTCAGCAGGGTCCAAACAACATTTCCGCAGAAAACAAGAAAGTTACACAGGTTTGGAATGCAATAAGAGTGAGTAAAAATGACAGAACTATTCCTTTAGGAAACAGAAGGCAAGGAAGTGTGAACTGACAACTATACAGCATAAATCTATCATAAAGACTGGATAGTTATTTTAAATCCATTCTGGAAGAGCTTTATTATGTCCATTTTATGTTGATTTGAATCATTCAGATTTAGAATTTTATTCATGTAAATGATTCGGCTCGACAGTACAGTGGGATCTAAATATCTGAGGCCACAAAAATGTCATTAAAAAATATATATAATATTTAAAATTCTACACTATAGGCCTTTGTACCTAAGCACAAGCTGCTTTTGGTTCATTCTCAAATCATACTGGAGAACATCACGTTTTGCACAATTTTTTTGGAGTTTGTGGCATGTTGAGTGCATGCTGTTAAAAAAAATGCAGAAGCATTTTCCTAGTGGTCTCAGACTTTTGGACCCCTTTGTGAATTGACAACACACTGTGCCTGTTGTATGGTTTGGGAAAAGTCCCCCATAAAGTAAAAAATGTCCCTGATAACCAGTTCCAGGTGGCAAATATAGCCTCTTAATAAAACTCCACAGTCTGACTGTCTGATGTTGCTCACAAATTGGAAAGCACTTTTTTCAATCTGGCAAACTCTAATCTGATTGGCTGACTTCACGCAACCGGGAATAAGAACACAAAGGATTTTTTTTTATCAGTCTGTCTGGAAACAAAGTCATACAAGGTAACACACTGATTCAACTGGTGCCGTTGAGGATGAAATAATCATTGGATTTGCCACAGTTGCCAGGTTAGTGGCATAAATGTTAACAAAAATAGCAATATTACTTGAAATAAAATAAACTTTAACTGAAATGTTTTTTAGAAACTTAAACTTTTTTTCCCCCGGATATTTGCCAAGGTAACATATAGTTTAACTACTGAAATATTTACTAAAAAACTAACACATTTGCTAAAATAACGTAAGTTAAAAAAAAAAATAAAAAAAAACCTAGACATATTTAAAAAATAATAATAATAATAAAAATTACAAAAACATTAGCTAAAATTCAAATGAAAACAGAAAATAAACATTCAAAATATTATTAAAAATATAATATTATCTCAATTATACTAAAATAACACATCAAATCTTTAAAAGAATTTTGTTAGAAACATGTTCACTACAAATCCGCAAGCAGAACTGTATATTAATTTTAAATTAGCACATTATTTTTTAATAATTATTATAGTATAATCGCTTTCAAATAAATCCACATGTGGCTGATCTCTTTACATGCCAGTTATAAATTCTCCTCACATCTAAGTGGGTGATTATTGGCTAGAATATTAGCAATGTCTACCAGACCTTATGTCGTAGTCAGAAGTCTGGCGACGAGAGACTGCATCTCACCTGATGTCAACAAACATGTTTGGAA